>LPNX010593715.1:545301-639943 GCA_001517045.1 Pseudotsuga menziesii | reverse complement strand
TGGGATTATGTCAAATGCTTTTACATTATTGATTATATATGCTAGAATAGATCTAACACCATGATATATAGTATGCTTGTATTGTTTACTTGTTGTTGAGTAAGTGTTATAGCAATTCAAGCTGAAGATTGGAAAGCTCAACGGGGATCTACTTCAACCGTCCGGAATAAGGTACGAGGTCTGATCCTTTAGTGTTAGACATTTAATTTCTATTGCATATTGGAAAGGATTGATTTCTGGAGTCAAGTTGTCTGTTGTGGTACCCCAAGCCATAGGAATTTCTCTCTGTAACACATTGTAGTGGCTAATATCCCTCCCAAATTTGGTCTCTTGTTGTCCCACAATCCCCTTGTTTGGAGGGGAGACCAAAAGGCTTTACAGAGAGAATCAGCTTGCCTACATCATAAGTAATGAAAGGAATTCAGTAAACCACCCCATCTATGCAGTAGACACTGATCTTGGGTCATGCATTCTGCAAATAGATGATTCTCAGCAAATATCAGTCCAGCTTACTAAACTCACCTATCAGTAGACCAAAAAAATGACCACAGCAGTCTGGAACATGTATTTTGATGGAGCTAGCACTCAAAGCTTAGCAGGTGTAGGTGTAGTATTGATCTCTCCATCCAAGGAAAATATTCATCTGTCTTATAAGCTTGATTTTAAAACCACTAACAATATAGCAGAATATGAAGCCTTGCTGCTAGGAGTTAAAGCTGCCAAGGAGATGGGGATCATGTGCATGAGAATTTTTGGAGATGCAGACCTTATTATACAGCAGGTCAACAACACTTTTTAGGAAAAATGTCAGACTAAAGGCCTACAGGGACAAGGTATGGAAACTCAGAGACTCCTTTATGTTTTTTGAATTGTCATATATACCTAGGGCTTTGAATCACCTGGATGATTTCCTGGCTATCTCTGCAAGTCTGTTTGTTCCTCCTTTACCTCCTAAGCTCGGCTACGATGTTCAGGTCAAGTACAGACCTTCCTTGACAGATAATGTCAAATTTTGGAAGGTGTTTGAGAATGATGATGAGCTTAGTAAATTCCTTCAGCTCATAGATGAATTCTCTGATATACATATAGATAAGGAAAACCTAAACATGGAGGAATCCCAACAGCTCAAGTTGAAAGATAAAGTAGCTGATCAAAATATTATCCAATTACCCAGCAATTATATACCTCCGGATCTAGTACCTCTGGAAGAGATTTTTTATCATAATGACATCCCCTTCAAACTTGCCAAAAAGGAGCAAGACCCTACTGTCCAAGAACAAAACATAGGTAGCCAAAGCCATCCAAAACTGATAAATCTGTCCACTGAGTTGACTACTGATCAGAGGTCCAAATTTTGCAGCCTGATAAAAGAATTTGTTGATATCTTTGCCTAGGAGTACAATGACCTGAAAACCTATGACACCAATATCATCCAACACAGGATTCCTTTGGAGAAGGACACCATCCCTTTCAAACATAAGCTGAGA
This sequence comes from Pseudotsuga menziesii, assembly GCA_001517045.1. Taxonomy (NCBI): domain Eukaryota; kingdom Viridiplantae; phylum Streptophyta; class Pinopsida; order Pinales; family Pinaceae; genus Pseudotsuga; species Pseudotsuga menziesii. Next base: position 638,456 of record LPNX010593715.1, on the reverse strand, counting down.
TCCATCAGTCCTCTCCTGCTAACTGTAATCGAAAATGAAATCCATAAGCTCCTAAAAGCCAAAATCATAATCCCCCTCAGGTATTCCAAGTGGATTGCAAACCTAGTAGTGGTAAGGAAAAAGAATGGGGAAATCATGTTGTGTGTGGATTTTAGAAACCTGAACAAATGCTCCAAAAATGACAGCTATCCACTACCCAAGATGGAACACCCGTTACAAAGAGTCTCAGGGGCTAGTGTCATGTCATTCCTGGATGGCTTCTTTGGATACAACCAAGTTGTTGTGCACCCTGATGACCAAGAGAAGACTGCTTTTACCACCCCCTAGGGAACTTTCACGTATGCTAAAATGCCATTTGGGCCGATGAATGCTGGGGCTACTTTTCAGAGAGCCATGGACCTAGCTTTTGTAGGGTTGAAAGATAAATTTGTGCTTATATACTTGGATGACCTAAGTGGTTTACTATCACATCTATCATGACCATTTGCAGCATTTGAGGAGAGTATTTCTAAAGTGCAGGAGGTTTGGAATATCACTCAACCCTAAGAAGTCCCAGTTTGCACCCAGTGAGGGGAAACTCCTAGGTCACATAGTCTTAGCTGAAGCTGTAAAGATTGATCCGGTAAGAGTGGAAGCAATTCAGAAGCTGTCCATACCGAGGTCAAAAAGGGATATTCAGTCCTTTTTGGGTAAGATAAACTTTCTCATGAGGTTCATCCCTAATTTCTCTGAGCTGGTAAAGCACATAACAACCATGCTGAAAAAGGATGCAGAAATAAAATGGACTGACCAGGCAAGAAGCTCATTCGAAGACATCAAGAAGGCTATCATGGAAGCCCCAACCCTGATTAGTCCAGACTATACCAAGAGTTTTTATATTTTCTCCTTTACATCCTATGACATAGTGGCAGTTGTGCTGTTACAAAAATATGATGAGGGTCTTGATCATCCGATTGCATTCTTAGCAAAACCTTGAGAGATGCTGAGCTGAAGTAACATCCAATTGAGAAACAGGCTTATGCTCTCATAAATTCATTGAAGACCTTCAGGATTTATATTCTCCATGCAAAAGTTCTTGCCTATGTCCCTTCAGCTACTATGAAGGATGTTTTGACTTAGCCTGACATTGATGGAAAGAGAGCTAAGTGGATTGCCAAGCTCATTGAGTTTGATATAGAGGTGAAGCCCACTAAGCTAGTAAAAGGACTAGGTCTGGCCAAACTCATGGCTAAAGAAAACTGTGAACTAATGGGAATAAACTTCACTTGTGTCAATTCAGCAAAATTGCAAACTATAGTAGTAGCAGAGGAAGTTCAAGATCAGAATGGCATTCAACTAGTGGCTGAAAGCCTGTCTTCATGTGAGTGGTACTCAGATATTATTCATTTTCTGCAAAAATTAGAAGTTCCTCCTGGTCTCACTCCTAATCAAGCACGAGCTCTTAAATTAAAATCTGTTAAATTCTGCATAGTTGATAAACTATTGTACTGGAAAGATCTGTCTAGGGTTTTGTTGAGATGTCTAGATAAAGAAGAATAAGATCAGGTCATGCATCACTTTCATTCTAACACATGTGGGGGCCATCATTATTGGAAGACCACAGCCCACAAGATCCTGAGGGCAGGGTACTATTGGCCAGTCCTTTTTTCTAATGTATGTACTTTTGTAAGGGCCTGTGATCAGTGCCAAAGATTTATAGGGAAGCAGCAGCTCAGATCCTTGCCCCTTAGGCCTATTGTAGTGAATGGGCCTTTCCAGCAATGGGATCTGGATTTCATACGAGAAACAAATTCATCTTCCAGCGGGCAGCATAAATGGATCCTAGTAGCCACAGACTACTTTACCAAATAGATAGAGGTAGTACCCACCAGGAATGCCACTCATCAGGTCGTCATGAAGTTCTTATATGAGAATATCTTTAGCAGGTTTGGTTGCCCATCAAGGTTAGTGACTGATAATGCACCAACTTTCAAAGCCGGGGCATTGGTGAAAATGTGTGAATCATTGGGCATTCAGCTAGCGCATTCTGCATCCTATTATCCTCAAGGCAATGGCCTGGTTGAGTCATCCAACAAAAGCCTAGTCAGGATCATCAGAAAAATATTGGAGACAAATCAGAAAAGCTGGGATTCTAAGCTTAAGTTTGCTTTATGGGTTGACAGGGTAACAGACAAAAGATCTATCAGGACTTCTCCATTCAAATTAGTTTATGGTACTGAGGCCATTTTTCCTATTCAACTCATTCTGCCAGTGGCAAAATTCTTTCAGGAAGAAGAAGATGAACCAAATGATATGGTGAGGAGGATGATGGATTTGGTGGAGTTGTAACAAGTCAGGGAACAAGTGATAGGAAAATCAGAAGCCCATCAACAGAAGATAAAGGTCATGTTTGACAAAAGAGCAAAAGTAGACAACTTTCAGGTTGGAGATTGGGTCCTCAAGTGGGATGTTGTCAGATAGGACAAGGGAAAACATGGAAAGTTTGACTCTTTGTAGATTGGCCCTTTTGTGATAGCTCAAGCACAGAAAAATAACACCTTCAAATTGCAGAATCTGGAAGGGGAGGAGGTGTTTGATGGCCCAGTGAATGGGCGTCTTCTGAAACTTTACTTTATTTGAGGCTCTGAGGCCTTATTATTGTAAATTAGTAGTTAGTAGGTTATTTTTGCTTACATAATAAACTCCATGCCCAATGGAACAGTAAATGATAATGTTAAGTTTTTAGTTGTCTTCAAGGAAAGGTATTTTGGTCTAGGGTTTTTGGGACCTCACAGGGAGGTTCCCATCCCCAAGTAGGAGCCAGATGTTATCTCCCAAAATAAATAAATAAAAATTTGGTAGTATGAAGAATTGAAGTCATGTAATGAAAGATTTAAAGATGACTAACGAATTGAAGGTCTCTTTTTGTGCTATGGTTGAAGAAATTGTAAATTTTAGCTTTCGGTGGCTTAGGCGGGGTTCTTAATATTTCATTAGCCACCGAAAGGCTTTGTTTCGGCAGCTAACGGTTTAACGCAGGATAAATGTAAACCACCGAAATTGGGCCCGAGCGAGTAAATGGTAAAAACACTTTCGATGGCTTAGGCGAGACTTCAAACGACTCATTAGCCACCGAAAAGTGTTGCTTTCTGCAGCTTAGTGAACATTCCAAGAAGGGTTTTAACTACCGAAAGCGGACAAAGAGTGACATTGGTAAGGGCACTTTCAGTGGCTTAGGCGAGACTTCTGACATCTCATTAGCCACCGAAAAGTGTTGCTTTCGGCAGCTTAGTAAACATTTCCAGAAGGGCGTTAACCGCCGAAAGCAGGCAAAAAGGCGTCGGGGAAAAAGCGCTTTCAGTGGCTTAGGCGAAAGCTCAGACATTTCATTAGCCACCGGAAGGACAGGTTTTTGGTGGTCAAAAGGGTTTTTCAGGGATACCACTATCCGCCAAAAGCTGAGTTTCACCGCGACATGGGGTAAACAGTTTCGGTGGCTTATGCGAAAGGGATATCATTTCATTAGCCACCGAAAGCCATCGTTTTGGCGGCTAGCAGACAAACTCCCGAATACTGTTAACCATCAAAAAGGTAAAAATGGAAACGGTTAGAAATTGATCAAATCAGACCCCGTCAACCAAGCAACGATCATTACAAGGCGTGATAAACCACCAAAAGGACATGAGGCTGCGTAACTACGTGAGGGAATGAGTAATAAGGTCTTTATGTGAAACTAATGATGACTAAGGTGATGAAGCCCTCTTTCTCCCTCCACCTATCCACAAAGCTGTAGAAAGGCCCAACGAGTATCTAGACTAATTTTGACATCATTGTTGGGCAAGGGGTCTCGAAAAGATAAACTGAAGACATCACCCTCTGATCTCAACCTCAATCATGAAGGATAAAGCCTTCATAATTAGTGCCAAATCTTCAGTACACCCCACCCTCGAATTGAGCATTTCTCTCCACCAGAAAGCCATCTCTGAGAAGCAGCCTATTAAAACACTGTCATACAAAACTTAAACTTATTTTTGCAATTACCCAGGAGTGGCATTCAGCAAGATGAAGAACGGAGGACCTGCTCTCAAGCAAGAGTTGGGAGATATAAGCTATTTGGAAGCACATCCAGAGGTCTGTAAACTTTTCCAAGATGCTGGTTGCTATAGGTTTTGTGAGAAGATACAAGGTTCACATCAGCAGGTGGCTAAGGCATTTGCTCTCTCATTTGATGGCTCCAAGGCAGTCATAGGCAAAGAGGAATTCCACATAGATGAAACCCTAATTACTGAAGTGACTGAACTCCCTGGCACAGGAGAAAAGTGGTTCAAAACCACCATACCAAAGGATGTAGAGTTCAGGTCTTACCTAAAGCCTGGGCATAGAGGAGTGGTGTGGAAGAAGAGTGTGCCATCCTCCTGGTTAAAAGAGAGGTGGTAGCAACTGCTGAAGGCCATTGTGGTCTACATAACATGTGAAGGAAGATATAACAGAGCCATGATCTACCATTTTAAATTAATAAACCACTTCACACATAAAAGCCCACTAAATTTGCCCTTTTACTTACATATGAGTTTGGGAAAAATGGCACACCAGGTGAAGGCTCAGCCAACCAATATTGATGGCAAGCTGTCTCACCATGGCCTTATTCAACTGTTGATCCAAGAGTTGCTAAAAAGGAGGAATATGGCATGGCCTTATTTCTTGTTTTGGAATGGATTTGAAACAGGCCTTCAACCAGAAGAAAAGGGGAAGTCTCCTGCCAAAAAGTCCAGCACACCAAGGAGTGGGAGAAGAAAGAGAAGGGCTATATCCCCCGCAGCAGTAGAACAACCTCCCTCCTCTTCCAAAACCAAGAAGGTCAAAAGAAACTTGGATTTCAGTGAGAAGGCCTAGGAAGTTACAACACACAGTGAGAACATCTTGAACCTACCATACTCAGACTCAGAAGAGGAACAAGAAGAAGGTGCAGACCTAGCTCTACAGATTGTAGTAGTGACTGAAGAACTACCATCCCCTACACCAAAAGAGCAGGAGGAACCATCAGAGAAGGCTTCCTCTAGCAAGCCCAAGACTCAAAGGATAAATCAGTTGCTGAAGCAAGTGTATGAGATGGAAGTTTTGGTCAGAGAGGTAAAGAGAAATAATGCTACATTGACCAGTAGGAACAAGTTGCTGCATAAATCTTACCTAGAGTAGAGAGAAAGGTATATTTTCTTAAAGAGGCTGAATACAAGGTACCTAAAAGACAACACAAGATTGTATAGGATGATCAGTCTTCAGAAACTGCAGATGAAGGAGGCCAAGCTAAACCCTAGCAGCCACCTCACATTAGAAACCCTAGTTGAAGCTGCAGTTAGCCTTCAACCTCCAAAAGCCAGTGAGGTTGCTGTTAACCCTCCTAATACAGAGCCTGCTGAAGAAGAAAGCTGAGCAGAAAAACTTGACAGAACAGTTTTGGAGGTGTCCCGAGATTTTTTGAAGAATAGGGCTTTCGGTGGCTTAGGCGGACGCTAAGGCAGTTCATTAGCCACCAAAAGCCCCGCTTTCAGTAGCTAACAGTTCCGATATTTTGGCCTCTTAACCACCGAAAGCATACAGAGGCATAAAATTAAATTTTGACACATAGGACCGGTTTTGGGCAAACATGGATGGCTCGGGGACAAAGTCTAAAGATGAAGGACACTGAAGAAAAAATCATGGAAGGTGTACTTCAGTTTTACTATGACATAAAGGGAGAAAAAGCCACCAACACTTAGCTGTCAAGTGAAACAGTGACTTAACCAGCAGAGGGCTAGTGGCAGTGATTTCCAGCAATTACCTTAGTTATCTGAAGGTTCATACAGTGAACTAATTCTACAGTTGTTAGACTCGTAGTTAATTAGGGTTTTTTAACCTAATTTTGCAAAAAACACTTATTTTGTTTATTTTTGTTAAATCAGATCCAAGTTTTCAGGATCTGAGTATTTTTGTAAAGGCTATAAAGCCTAAGACTTATTTTATTGAAAAGGTTCGACTTCGGGGACTTGTAGACCAATACTATTGTCAAGCTTCTCATATTGCTCATGACCTAATATAAGCTCTTTTGTTATCATATGTTTAGCTTCCATTTTCTGTCTTATCTATGCTTATGCTTGAATGTGTTATTCAGGTTTTATTCAGATTAATTGATGTCCTATAGCTGTCACCCTATTGGCATATTGATGTGATTTGAATTATAAGTGCTTTCCTTGTCCCTTGGAAAAAAGTGCTTTCCTTGTCATGATTAGCCATATATATATATATATATATGTTTTATGTATGAATCTGCCAGCATGATAAGTTCTCCATCTTTGCACCATATTGTCAACCTCTGAACAGTGGTAATTAGAAGCCTTACCCCTGATTGAGTTTCATGCATGTCTTGAGAGTGTGAGGTTTATAGGTCACCTAACTTGATCCACTTAGAAAACCATAAAAATATTTAAGTTACCAGGCATCCTCGAGCTACAACCTATTGGAGTTTCCTGGAGTGATAACAGGGTCAAAGGTTGATCAAATTTCCTATTAATGCATGCTCATGTAGAATGATGGATTTTCCCCTTATTTATAAAGATTGTATGTACAACTAAGGGATGGTATCCATATATGATATATCCAACCAAGGGATCGCATATGCTTGCTTTACAAATATGTTATTAAGAAATTGGTTTCCTTTGGTTGGATTTAGGGATCAAACTAGAGTTTTGAATGCATGCACTTCGGATTGAGAGGAGTATTCCATTCTTCCTCCATCAAGATTAAACTTCAAATGCAACAACAATCCATAGGGTTCCAGTAGACCTTAGTGTTTAATGTTGTAGGGATGATCAACGGATGATGTGCTTGGGAATGGTGACAATGAGGATAAATCCTAGCAACACGTTGGGCTCAACTTGACACTTGACCCAAGCATAGTTCTTCTTAACATAGAGCATATTGAGGAATTATTTCTTAATGTATTTTTCTCTTGAGGGATTTGCAATGTCTTGTTTTGTAAAGCCATATTGTAGCATAGTAGTTACCCCAAATTTCCAACAAGGCATAAACTTGAAGCGCAAGGTTAAGCCGCACCCTATCCTAAATAGATTTATGTCTAAAACCATTTCCCAATACATAAAGAGAATTGTGTATATTTATATTTATTTATCTAGTTATAAGGTTGTTAGGGTCCTACCCTACCCCCCTAATTTGAGGATACTTAAGAGTACTTTTTTAATATACTATGGCATCTTCTTTAATAAGGCTTGTTATACACTAAGTTAATAGTTACTCAATGTAAAACAATCCTCTTTATTAATTAAGGCCTACTTTAACAGTGGGACCATACGTAGTTAAGGTTTATGTTATTTATGCGCTATATATAGAGTAGAAGGTTGTGTAATGTGGAGCATGGATTGTTATTGTGTTTGGAGCTCTACTCATAGGAGTTTACCCCCTTAAAGAGGAAAGTGAACACTGCTCTCTCTTTTGGATATCACCAATACAAGGGTTCTTTATCATGTTTTTATCTATTTCTCTCTTGTATTTTATGTTTAATATTGTTATTTTATTGCACCATGTTATCATCCTCTGTAATTATAGTGTTAAGTACAATACAAGTGGTTTCAAAGCTAGTTTCAAGTACATGTAACATACCCAACCCTGGAACACAACACCAAGGTCAAGTATACGGGCTTCCTATCTAGGAGAAAGTTGAATCTAAGCTAAGCACAACAGAATAATACTCAATAAGACCAGGCTAACATGCCAGTCAAATAAATAATTTAAAACAACAAGTCATTAAATGGAAGTCTACCCTTCTGATGCAACCTAGTTCCCCATTCTACATGCAAGGTAGTGTAATGACACATGAGTACATTCAGACCATAACCTCTTCACATGTTTACTAACTATCATCACACCTATGGGTTGTTACTCGTCACCAATTAAACAACTAAAAAAATTAGATTTACATTCCTTCACAAAACTCCATTTACGACAATAAACAATCAACATTTCAACATTTTGTGGAGGCATAAATTAAACAAATCATAACGGACCTATTGTAATAATTTCAAACTTTTAGTCCCATGCCATATATGATCATGTACAACCATACTATATGGTCTTCCCTAAAGATCAGTTCGTCTAATGAACATAATCTTATAAGCCATCTAGTTTTTAACACCACGGTAAATTAACATCCCTTATTCTTTAAGGTAGAAATAAACTCTATTGTATATCAGTTCTAATGCATACAATTTATCAGCCATAAACCCCATGCACGATCTGATTTGAAACAACCATATATGGTCATATGGACTGTGCATATATCATATCCGTTAATGACCATATTTCATAAGCAATTTACCATTTAAGCAACCAATAAATCAACAATATACTCTACATTAAATAACATAATTATAACACTATCTTTATCAGATTTCACCACAATAAATATTAGTCATTAATCCCTTGAAAGATCTGATCTGGAATCAACCATACACAGACATATGGATACCCAAATATCAGATCCCATTGTCTATCATAAATCTAGCAAATCTAGCTCCTAACAACTAATCTAGCATATCAACATACTTGCTCTATTAGCTAACATTTTATCAATAAATTCATTAGGCATTTACCATAAACATGGATACAATTTTAAAAGCATAAAATGACAAATATACCAGCCTCCATGGGCACAAGTAAAAGAATCATACACAAAGAATATTATCTAGCATAAATACTTATTTTTGGTAAGGGTACAACCTCCCAGTCGTAAACACTGTCAAACCAAAGTAGTTGTGCAAGTCATCCCCGAGTAAAGGTATTGGAATTCACACGATTAGGGACTCATCTAACTCGATCCCTAATGATAACACTTGTAACACATGAGTTCACTCCTTTTTCAAGACAAAAATGTGATCAACAATCCCTCTTTCTCAGGATTACCCCCCTCTCCCAAAAGACAAGATTATGATCACTAAGCTTTCCTTCTCAAGATTACCCCACTCTCCCGAATGACAAGCTATGGCCAATATGGTCTGCTTCACAGGATTATCTCCCTCTTCCAAAGAACCAATTACCACAATTAAAACTCTCTTGCACATGATTACCCCCCTCTCATGCAAGACGAGCACACCAACTAGGATCACTTGCTCAGGATTACCCCCCTCTCCTACAAGGCATAATGCAACAAATAGAAGAAATATTGGTCAAGATCATGCCCTCTCCTACAATACAAGCACAACAATGGAGTCTTTGCATAGGATTACCCCCTATCATGTCAGACACCGTTTCTAAAAAAATGTTCTCTTCACCCTGCCAAAACACTTACTGACCTTCTAAGTACAAAATAACATTCGAATCCCCTCCTCAAGAATTTGAATTGAAGGAGAGCATTATCTCCCCCGTATCAATAAAATATCCCTACAAGATCTTTATAAACTTGCAAGAAGTTTGGTGTAAATTGTGTGCATAATATCATGCCAAACTCTCCTTTGGCATTTGAATTGCTGTCAGAGCAATTCTCTGCACTGACTAAAAAACTCAACAACAAAAGAATGAATGACCTCCTGAGCAATTTGAATCCATATATACCAATTCGAATTGCCTCCAAGAGATTGACCACAGACTACTAAGAAACAACTATTAATCACTGAGTGCTCCTCAAAACCACTAACTGATCCATTCAAGTTCTCAATAGAGTAACTTGGAATTTTATCAAATTCACTTCCATCACTCAATATAATTCGAATTGACCCAAAAATGCTCAAATTAATTGAGGATGACTCGAATTCACAACATTAACTAAATAGTACCGACTTTAGACACCAATTAACTGAGGACAACTTCCAATTAACCAAACTGACTGACAACTACTCTAGTTCACTAGAGTTAATATGGTGCATGGGTGCATGTGCATGGTTGCATGGGTACATGGTGTATGATGCATGGATGCATGGGTGCATGCAAAACATTAATTAGACAAAATAGCACCACCATGGTCCAATAACATCAAAATTAGGAAGACTAGAGTACTGTTAGGGGGAGCCGCCACTCCTAACCCCAACCCCAACCCCTTCACATGTGGAATCCAAGACCCCCCAACAACATTTGTTGTCCATGTTGAGCCATTATTGAATGATAATAATAAAATAAGAAGATAATATTATTAAAATTCATCATAATATCCATGGTTCATGGTCTAGGCACATAGTGCCACCATAAAAACAAATAACCAAAATCACATGTGTTCGGGGCTTACCTTCAGGATATTATAATATGGGGGACTATAAACTCAAAACTCATATGTTTGAGATAGATGTGGGTGGTCGTGATATATTTTTGGGGAGAGAATGGCTATGCACCTTAGGGATAATCTTGGACTTTCCAAATATGCTCACTTTTGTGCGTGACAACACTCCTTTACAACAACAACCATTGCCCAAAATTTTATGGAAAACAAATTTAAGCTCTATGGTATGTCATTTCCATTGTGTCTAATAGGGATCCCACATTCACTAGCAAATTTTGGTAAGAGTTGTTTAAACTAAAGGGAGCTTGGTTGCAAATCAACACATTTCATTATCCCTAAATGGATGGCTAGATATAAGCAGCCAATAAGTGTTTACAAACCTATTTGAGATGTTTTCCAATGGTTACCTCTGGATGCAGTGGTATAATACCATTTATCATGATGCCACAAAAATGATCCCATATAAAGTGATATATGGCCAACAACCACTTTCAATAGTTTCATATATACTAGGTACCTCAAGGGTGCATGTCATGGATAGTTTATTTCACAATCACAAAGCCATTCTTCGTACAAGGAAAATTTGGCCATGGATCAAAACCACATGAAACAACAAGTAGACCGACATCATTTAAATCGTTCCTTTGAAGAAGGGTATAATGTGTTCCTTAATCTCTAGCCCTTTAAACAAACATATATCAAAGGTAAATGCCATCAGAAGTTGACACCAAAGTTTTATGGCTGATATCATATTATACAACACATTGGACATGTTGCTTACAAATTAGTCCATCTTGCACACTCCAAAATCCACTTACTATTTCATGTTTCTTGTTTAAATAAGGTTATGAGGCAAAATTGTCAAGTTCAATTTACATTATCAAAACTTGATGAAGAAGGATCCATTTGGCTTAAGCCTGAACCAATTTTAGCCACTCGAGAGCATCATCTACACTAGTGCACTATCAACAATGTTTAATCTAGTGGAAAGATATGCAACCATAAGATGCTACTTTGGAACCAGAAAACATTTTGTAGCAGTTTACCCATCTCTAGCCTCGAGGACACACATTGCTTTAGAAGGGGAGGGCATGTTAGGGTCCCACCATGACCCCACCACTTTGAGGATATATTCGAGGACTTTATTGGTGTACGAGGCCATCTTCTCTGAATGAGGCTTATTAGATAGTTAGTTGATAGTTACTCAATGTAAAATGGTCCTTTTATTAATTAAGACCCACTAGATGGTTGGCCCTCTTTAATAGTGGGTCCATAGGTAGTTAGGTTTTTTGCTATTGACACACTATATATAGAGTAGAAGGTCGTGTAATGTGGATCATGGATTGTTATTGTATTTGGATCTTTTCTCATAGGAAGTTGTCACCTCAAAGAGGCAAGTGAACATATTGTTCTCTCCTTTAGATATCACTAAAACAACACTTCCTTCTCTCCTTTAGATATGATGATCTCAGAGAGAGATCGAAACGTCATCCTTAAAAGCACCAATGCAATTTCCTCCTCATTTCAAACAAATCACTACATATGGCTATATTTTCACAATCACAAGTAGTTTTCGGTCTTACTCCGAGACCATTACCATTTATTACTAAAGTGTTAATTTGTCAACTATATTCATAAAGACAATTAACTTGAGGATTTCACCCTATGGCGTCCTACTTTTAATTTATAACACCCAACAACTCAAGCTAATCCCAAGTTCACAATAAAAACTATTTATCAACGTAAACTAACATAAATCGTTTTTTTAAAACCACGGGGAATCAATAACTTTGTTGGGATTACTTGGGCTAAGCTTAGGTTCAAATCTGATGGCTGCCACTATAACCCCAAAAGTATATCCATTAGCCTGCAAGCTAGATATACCAATAACGTGTGACTCGGTAGGGGTTGAGATGTCTCGAAGCCCACTAGAGTGAACCTCTATCCCAGGGGTCGCCTACCCTTCAAGCCTTATATTGAGTCCAAATATTTTAAAGCAAGAGAATATATACCTACAATGTTATTTAAATTTCTTAAAATGCGTAACTACAACCATAGGTGTTTATATTTTAGAATTTGGGGTGGACAAGGAAGGGTCCTCTTCCTAGATCATAGAAAGATGAGACAAGTGTATTGTCAAGATTTATTTTATGACAATCATTCCAAATTTGAAATAAACAATTATAATATATGTGTGTTGGGGGGGGGGGGGTAATTGGTAGCTGAGGCATGTATAAGAGACACTTCGTGACACTTAACTTGTGGCCCATCAATATTCACCGACCACAAATTAAGTGGTTATTCTAGTATATAGTACTTGAGATATGTTTTAGTTCTTGAGATAACAAATCCTATGTTAATAACCCAAATTCAAATCTCATCCCACACAAATCTTTAGAATATATTATGGCTGACTTAATTTAACGGTTTTAAAATACAATATTAATTACGTCGATAGACGTTTTTATTTGAGATTTGGGGTGGACTACGACCTATGCTTTTTCATCTATGAACAAGGACGAGACAAATGTATTGTCGAGATTGATTCTATGGCACTTGTTCAAAATTAGAAATAAACAATTAAAAAAAAAGGAATATAAAAAATAACTAGTGGCTAGCTTAGATAACTAGTAACAATGCATGGATAACTCATAGTTGATGAATGGATAACCAACCGTTCATGGCAAATAACTAGAAGAATGTGAGATAATAATAAAAAAAAGAATATAAAAAATAATTGATAGTTGATAAATGGATAACAAGAAGAATGTCGGTGATAGCATGCAGCTAGGCATGGATAACTCACAGTTGAACCCGTTTAACTAGCAGAATAAGAGAAATAAAAAAGTATTTCCAAAGTGTCTTCCATTCCATAACTATCTCTCAACCATTTGATCCTTATCGACATAATCCAGCGACAACCTATATATGTGTGCTAGTTTAACAAAAATGTATCATAATAACAAGTTAAGCAAAAACATTTAAAAATAATAATTATTTTTTAATTTTCATTCCATGTAAGGAAACCATTACAATACCCATAGGTATCTCATACCGACAAGACCAAGCTTTTACTTTGAGTTTGAGTGGTGTGGTTTTCCATTAATACCGACATTTTGTAAATAATTACTATTCTCAATTTCTCACTACCGATTTTTTTTTTTAACAAGAGCGGTTATGTTATATTGAAAACTCAGCAAAGAGGTCGTTGAAATGAAAACGCATTACAATAAGCATCCCAATCTCTACTTCCTCCAATCGATTAACCTACAGAAGAGCTAAGGAGGAATATCAATGCTTACAACCGAGTTGACAATAAGTTCATTGAGACCTACAACTATAGATTTATTGGCTGCAAGATCCACCAAGACATTTAGCCCCCTAAGAATATGAAAGAAGTTAACCTTCCTGAACATTTTAGCCTTGGACCTAATTCTATTAATCAGCCTTGATGTCCTTTCATTCTTGCCCCTTCTTCCCCCATTCAACGCCTGAATAATTACCCTGGAGTCACCGAAAACCATGACCTCATCCACTCCTTTCTTCTGCAGCTGCTTGAGACCTTTCCAGAGCCCGTAAGCCTCAGCCATATTATTAGTATCATAACCAATGTTCCAGTAGTATTCAATCTCGACTTTCCCGTCTGGATCAATAACGACTCCACCTCCCCCGGCTTTCCCCGGATTCCCTTTGGAAGCCCCGTCAAAAAACAATTTAAAAAATCTTCCTTTCTCTTAGCCAATTCTCGAACTGAGATTTATCCATCCTGATATCCCATTCTTCCAACTTTTTAGTAGCTGCATTATTTATAGCCGTGATATTAAGACTTTGCATCCAATTTTTTTCATTTTTCGTCAGGTTTCCTTTATTGTTGGGGATCTTTGAGATACTGACAACCTCCCCAAACAAAGCATTAACTTTGATAGTAGTCTTCCACGCTGGCTGAATCTTTTCCTGAAATATTCTATGATTTCTTTCGTTCCAAATGCACCAACAAACTATCTTAGGGAGTTTCAACCAGCAAGCTCTTACTCCATTTTTCTTGTTCAGCTCACCTAGATACAGATTTTCCCAATGAAGAAAATAGACCTGAATTTTATCCGACAAGTGCACTCCGTCTCCCCAACGCTTCAACACATCTTCCCAAACTGAAATGGCATAGGGGCACTTTAAAAATAAGTGGCTGATATTTTCGGAGGCCTCAGCACATAAGGGACAGTGAAATGGGCCAGCGAGCCCTCTTTTCTCCAAATTCTCGCCAGTGAGCACTCTCTCATGCATCAGTGACCATATGAACATTTCAATCTTCGGTAGCGTGCTGCATTTCCATAGATAATTCCAAATATGAGGATTTACAAGCACATTATAGTTTGTTGCAAATCTTTGGTATCCTTCTGATGTTGAGTAGCTACCAGACTGCCTTCCCTAGCCATAGCGGTCCTTCCTGGATTTGGCTATCGATGCTAGCCCAACCAAATGGGTGAATAACAGAGTTTTCTCAGCTTCTAAATCTTCAGGGCACTCCGGCAATACCCAGCCAGCCCAGCGATTTGGTTCCTCGGGCTCCCATTTGGATATATCCCAGACCGTATTCACCCCCATCGCGACCATCCAATGCTGCAAGCATGGAGTTTGCGGAGGTGTCTTCCCTAGGATCCTGTCATGCCACAAATTGATTGATTTCCCTTTGCCCGGGACCCAATACAATTCATCTTTAAATTGAGGCAACGCCTTACTACAAACATTGAAAATTGAGGAGCCGTTCTTAGTCACGTGGCCTCCATCAAGGCATCTGAGCCTCGACCCTCTGAAGTATTTGGCTTTCAGCACACAACTGCACCAAGAGGGCTTGGGGGCGAGCAAGTTCCAAAGCAGCTTGGCTCCCATAGCCAAGTTTTGATTTCTAAGATCTCTGATGTGTAGACCGCCCTCTGATTTGGGCAATTTAATTATTTTCCAATTGACCAATGCAAATTTTTTGCCTCCCCCAACACTGCCACCCTGCCAGAGAAAGGATCTAACCAGTCCTTCAATCTGAGTTATTATTTTGGCCGGAGCTAGAAGAAGAGAGCTCTGATAGAGTAGGTAGCTGTTCAAGACAACTTTTATTAAGACAACCTTCCTAGCCAAATTTAACCAAATTGACCCCCATCCTTTGATTTTCCTTTTGATTTTTTCCACAATTGGATTCCAGGCTATGCTCTTGGGTTTGGATTTGAAATGGGGATCCCTAGATAATTGAAGGAGTCCCAGGAAACAACACCATCCATATTGAGAACCTGAGTAATATCTAGCATTTCCCTAGGATTTATATTCCATCCATAGATTTGACTTTTCCTTAAATTGATTTTGCTTCCGAAGGCGTGACAGTAACGGTTCAGTTCAGTCTTGAAACGACGGGCTATAATTTGACTGGCTCCTCTAAGCAAGATAGTATCATCCGTGAATTGCATGTGATTGATATCTTTTGTGCCTCTAGCCATCCTAATGCCGGATAGGTCTTGTTCATGCCTGGCATATTCTAGCTGAAAGCTTAGAACTGAAGGTTGGATGGCATAAAGCAAAGGGGAGAGTGGGCAGCGTTGCCTCAGACCTCTTGAAGCTTGAAAGAAGGGGGCAGCTCTTCCATTGGCTAGCGGGGCTATCCACGGCTTGCTGATACAGGCCTTAACCCATGAGATAAATTTTGAAGCAAAACCAAATTTTCGCATTACCTGAAAGAGAAATGGATGGCTGACTCTATCGAAGGCATTTGCAAGGTCAATTTTTACCACCATTCCTTTGTCGCCATTCTTTAGACTATAATGTATAGCCTCTTGGACTAAGATAATATTTTCCCAGATCTTCATGCCTTTAACAAATCTACCTTGGTTCTCTGGAATAAGACTAGGCAGGATATGTTTTAGTCTGCTGGCCATTATCTTAGTTATGATTTTATAACCTATGTTGCACAAGGATATAGGCCAAAACCTATCAAAAGATTTAGCCTCCTTCTCTTTGGGGACGAGAGCAAGAAAGGCAGAGTTCGTGCTACCTCCAATTATACTGCACCTCTGAGATTTGCTGACCATTTTAAGTAAGTCATTTTTTATTATGTCCCAGCAAAATTTTATGAAATTAGCATTATACCCATCGGGACCTGGAGTTCTGTCATCCTCCATACCATTGAGGGCCATCTTGATTTCATCCAGCATGATACTCTGAGTCAGAGCTTCGTTGTCACTATTTTTTATTGTGTTGGGAACCAGGTTCAGGAGCTCGTTGTCTTCCACGATTCGCTGGGCGTTGAATAGTTCACTGAAATGCCTCGTTGCTTTAGTCTTTATGTCTTCGAAATTGCTGATAAGATTGTCCTGAGATTGAATTTCAAGCACACAGTTGAATTTTTTTCTTGCCTCGGCCTACTCGTGGAAAAAAACTAGTGTTCCTACCGCCTTCATTCAGCCATTTGCATCTAGACTTTAATCTCCACCATTCGGATTCTTGTCTGCAGGCACCATGGAGGTTTGATTGCAGCTTGATCTCAGTTTGGATGTCATTTTGGTCCACGATTTTATCCTCCATGCCGGCCTGGTGGTTCTCCAGCACTAGAGCAGCGTGGGTTTTTTTATAAATGGGAGAGGGGATCAACTTAGCCCAAGATTTTAGTGCTTTTTTAAGCCTTCTGAGTTTCTCCTCCCATACGAAGAAGGGAGACCCTGTAACTGGGGGAGACCAATAATCAACAACAATCCTTAGAAACTCAGGTTGAGTGGCCCACAAAGGATTGAATCTGAACGGAATAGGGCCCAAATTCTTATAATTAACCATCTCAAGGAGAATAGGCTTGTGATCCGATCCTCCAAACAGTAAGATTTTGGAAGACAAATTCAGACCTAGCAGGAGGAAGGTGTCCTGGACCAGGAAACGATCGAGTCTGGCAGTAATATGCCCAGGCCCAATCCTCTTGTTATTCCAAGTATACTTTCCAGAAGATGGCTTAACATCCATGAGATCCCATTCCAAGATGATCTCATCAACAGTTTCTCTGATGGGGTCTCTGACCAAGGAGCCCCCTCTTTTTTCATCTTGGCTAAGGATGACATTTAGATCCCTCGCAAGAATTACATTACCTTGCAGGTTGCTCTTTTCTTCGTGAAGGAGACTCCAGCAGACATTTTTTTCAGCATTGGAATTGGGTGCATAAATATTGAAAATTCTTACCAAGGTATTCGTGTCTTTTTGCCTCAGTAGGGTGAGGATCCAACAAGAGCTGTACTTGATGTCAACAACCTCAAATTTCTTATCATCCCACAGAGTTCCAATGCCTGCGGATGCGCCCCTTAAAATAATTGCAGCTTTACCTCTTTTTTTCCAAAATTTTAGACTTACATGGAGAAATGCGGCTTCCTCCATCTTGGTCTCCTGGATCAGAAAGATGTCCGGTTGATGTAAAGATATTAGATCTATCATTGCTTCTTCCTTGATTTTGCTACTGAGACCTCTGCAGTTCCAGGAGAGGACCTTCATTACTTACTTTTGGTGAGTGAAGGCATCCCTTTCTGGGCATGCCCCTGCTGGCGGGTGTTTCTAGTGTTTTTCAACAGCTTTTCCAGGGTTAGCTAGGAGCCTTATAGCTTATCCTTGTAGGTTGCTTGTTCCCTAACTTCTTTCTTAGATTTCCTTCCTTTGGTTTTAGTCAGTCTTGGGGTAGTCAGTTCTATTTCCCCCTCCTCCTCTTCTTCTTCTTCCTCTGATTTCCCCAAGTTTCCCCCTACTTTTATCACTACCGTGTCCTCGTCTTGATCCTTCATTTGATGGACTGATAGATCTGCTTTAGGCTCCTTACTATCTCCATTACTAGATTTCTCTTCAACTTCAAGGGGGTCATCCCTTGCTTCAATAGTTTCTTTAGTCCTGGAAGTTTCTGGTGATCCTTCAAGAGGGATGACCCTTGCTTCTTTGTTCCCCTCACCCTTCTTTGGTTCCATTCTGGACTAATTTTTGGTTTTAGATCTATTCACCTTTTGCCATCCTTCCGCCTTTTCTTGTTGGATCTCGGGCTTTTTAGGGCAATTGCGGATGAAGTGTCTGTATTCGTGGCAACCTCTGTACTTGAAGGGAGTTGTTCATAGTCGAGCTTTTGGAAATGGGACCAATTCCCCATTGTTAATTTTATAGCTTCTGGTAGGCCAGCTTCGAGATCGACCTCAATGCATATGCGGGCACAAGCATATTGGTCCTTTGGGCTAGCCATGTCAATGTATTTCCCCAGTACAATCCCTATAGCTTGGAGGGATTTAGGGTTCCAGCAGTGCATGGGGAGGTTGGGAAGCCTGACCCAGACTGGCACTACTTTAGGGGTGTCAGCCTCAGGGTCGAAGTTCGGAATCCACCCGTTAAGATAAAGACCCTGCGGCCCCATGAAATAGGGCCATTTCCTGAAAATTAAATCTTTGTGTTCCTTGGATTCGAAGTCGAACAGAAAATAACCTCTTCCGACGGAGTATAATGCAACATTTTTGGAGATTAGGGGCCTCCAGTTTCTTTGGACCCAACTATCAGTAGTTTTTGGCGAGGGCCAAAGCCCCGTGAATTACCCAATCAGGGCTCGGTTTGCCAGGGAGAGAGCAACCCGAATAGTTTCTTCCAGAGGAAGGGCAACTTCCGGCACATCTTCAATTCTTTTGACAAACTTCGAAGGGTCTCCTTTGCCGGATCTCTTGTTGTGAGAGGCAATTAACTGGTCGAAGGCATCCAAGCGTAGATCCGGGGACGGATCACCGCCCGCACCAGTCACCATCGGACTACCCCACCAGAGAAACCTCTCAGCACATGGGCCAACGTGAGGACAGCCTCAAAATCAGCCAAAGAGAAGATCCAATAGCCCAGAGGGGCCTGGCAAGTGGAGCCCAAGGGCCAGGCGCAGATCACTGGCAACGAGATAGCAACTCGTGATCCAAGGAGTGTGTCCAACCTGCAAAAAACCTCCAACCGCCGGCGTGAGCTCTCCCCAACCCTAAAAAAATTCAAAAATCGGAAAAAAGTCAAAACAATATTTTCAAGGATAGTTGTAAAATCATTTTAGGAACACATATACAAAACATTGGTGGTATACTTTGACAAAATCTCTCACTACCGATTTTACAACCAAGTTAGGATAAGTTTTAAGAAATAAAATTACCGATTTTACAACCAAGTTAGGATAAGTTTTAAGAAATAAAATTATAAAAAAAAAAGGTTGTATTATTTTTTTAATTTTCAAACCTAAGAAAGGAAAGTGCAAATTGTGTATAAATGGTAATATTTTTGAAACCCTTATGCGGTTGGATTTGTAGCTGAATTAAACTTGTCCTTCGATTATTCTCCGATTCGCGCATTATACACCCAAATATATTTTCGCTAAATTGTTCATGCCGGCCGTGGATCGAACCTGCTCCGGATATTTCATGTAAGTGCAAGCTCCGCCATTATTTTCTTCTCAAGTTTCTAGGTTTTCTGTGCGGTGTAGTTTTCGTTGAAATTTTGTTTTCTAGATCAACTCCCAAAAATATTTGATCTCCTCTGTAGAGGCTGAGTTCGTCCTTTCCGTGGTCGAATTTGTGATTTTTTTGAAGGGTTTGATTGAACCCTACATGAAGCAGATTTCGAAAAGAATTCAGGGGTTTTTAGGTTTTTTGGGATATATCGTGGGGTGGCTTTCCCTTTCTCTACGGTATAAGATTTTTCTGTTTTTTTGGTTTGATTAAGTTTCTTGATCCCAATTTGGAAAGGACTTAAGCCATGTATCGCTTGTTTTTCCTCTTCCAGGAATTTGATAGCTGAAATTATTTATTTTCCTCGTGGAATTTGAACTCTGGCCTTTTGTCCTTCGTCTCGTTTCTCAGGTGGTTTGACTGGGTTCTCTTCTTCTGCTTTTTCGAGAATTTCGTGTCCCGAGGTTGCGCCGATGTATGCTTTAATTTATTTTAAATCCTTTCAAAGATTATGCGTATTTATTTCGAGGTTGAATTTTTTTTATTTTCTGCATTGATTTGGTTAGGTTAGATTGAATTCTCCAATAACAAATTTGTTAAGTCATTATTTGTCTTACTTAAACCCCGATTGTATGTGGCTTCCATTATGGACTTTTAAATTAATGTATTTAGTGGGCAGTGATGGGAATCATATATTTCGGCTGGATTGAATTCAAGATCCAGACATTCAAAATTTTGGGGTTTGTTCCCACTTTTAACATTTAGAGAGGTGGAGTGCTTTACAGTGCTCTACAGCTCGGGTGGGTTGGGGTAGGGTAGGGTGATCTATCAACAACACTTATTTGGAACTTGGTCCAGTGGTGAAACGTATCTAGACGGTGGCATTAAATATGGACACCAGATCAGACTAGTCTAGTCTCAGGTTTGCTATGCACCTCGAGGTTTTGAAACTGAGGATGCATATCTTGAGGTCACACAATTGGCAAATGTATTAAGTAATGGAATTCAAGATATATGTAACCTCGAGGTGCAGATCAAAGTCGGTTCAAGACGGGTCTGTGACAATGTGTTTTTTTGTTGTATTCCCTCTATGGATCGTTCACTTTGATTGGTATTTAATTTTAAGTATTAAAATTGGCAGGGTATCTGAGCAGCGAGAGGAGGCAAGCATTTGAGTTGGAGTTATCTGTATTGTTGCTTTCGGAGAATCCAAGTGCGGCCTTTGACACTTTTCGAATGGCAGAAACAGCGTGTGTCAAACGTCTGCAGAAAGAATTTCGAGCTCTGTGTAAAGTACGAGAGAAATTAATATTTTATATATGCTGATGTTAGCCTATTTTTAGAGTAGTTTTCATGGCAATGCTCTTCTGATTTCAAAGAGGGAAAAAGGCAAACTGTATGTTTAATTTTACAAATTTTGGGCGAATTGTAATGCATTTATGCCACTCAGTTATGGCTGTACCATGGAAGTGCAAATGCTGTTGACCTGTAATGCATTTATGCCAATAAGTAAAAACGTTTATGCACTTGCAGGAACCGGTTCCTAATGTTGTAGCGCGTCCTTCTCCAAATGATATTCTTGAGTGGCGTAAGTGTTATCCCTTATTTTTCTGTTGTGCATGATTTAAATTTTCGTTCTTATTAAACTTTAGCATTAACGGTAGTTATGGATATGGTTTGCATGTCCTTTTCTAAATTATATGATTGAGTGGCTTAAGTTTTCTTCCTTGTTTCTCTGCTATGCATGATTTTAATTTTCATGCATATATTAACTTTTGCATTTACAATAGTTATGAACATAGCTGCATAGTATGATATGCTTGTTTCTTTGTATTCTCTTAACTTCCTTTAGGACCTAAGTGGTCTATAAACCTCATAATCAAATTTTGAATCTTATTCAAACAGCTTTTAATCAGAAATTGGTCAACATGTGTTTTTAATATGCATTATCTATGCTGCACTTTTTCTTGTTCTTTAGCTTTATTTATCTTGCTTTCAGCACCCCCACACTGTATTCACACTCGATGTATCTTCTATTCACATTGCTGTAATTTTGTGGTCATTTGTTAGACAGTAATAAGATTATGTTATATTATCGGTTATTAATTCCGTAGTTCACTTTGGTTTGCATGGGATAGAATATCTTGGATAGAATTATATTTGAGAGAAGCATGTAGGTTGACCCTAAAGTACGAGAGAAATACAAAATTTAAAAGGATACAAAGAACATGCAAAAGAATGCAGCGACAGTTGAGGAAAAATTTCAACAACTGAAATAGTAAGAGTTATTCTCTCACAAAGTTAGAATGCCGGCCAATTTAATCACAACTGGCACTCTAAACACAAGCATATTGTAGAGGTGGCTCTTTTTAAGTTGGCAAATTGCAATTTAAATTAGAACTAAACATGGCAACATTCCCTTTTAGATTATCAAGTTCTTGTTGCCTTTTCATTTCACTGTAAATTTAGAGTAAGTCAAGCAGCTCAACATGAGCCACATACTCGAAAAATGCCTAAACTTTTAGCCATAAATCCAAAGCATTTTGTCTTAGGCATCCTGAACACTGCAACCTGGTCAAGGTTGTAATTAAATTGGAGAACTAAAAACCAAAGAATCTGTTGACATAAACTTTTAATGCTGAAATGTTCCTTCAGGAATCAGGATGCTTCTCTCCTATTTCTATGACACTGATTCCTCCTGTTTGGTACCCTGGGCAAGGGATCTTTCTTACGTGAAGAATAAAATTGTTATGGTATCTTTTCTTCTCTGTGAATTCACCGCCCTTTTGTGTGGGATATACTTGTCACTCATTGGCAACTGTTCAGTCTGATGGTTGAGTGCTTTCATGTGGGATATTCTGATCACTTGTTCGCTGCTATTTGGTGCGGCAGCTATGTCCTTTTGTGTGGGACATAACTGTTCTTGGTACCAGCTAGATTGATTGAAAGGACTATGTAAGGGAGGGTCCTGATCAGCAGGTCGCAAAAACCTGATCAGCAGGTTGCAAAAAGAGCTTGCTTGGGAAAGTACAGCTATGGACCACTCTAAGCAGATAATGAACAGTTGGAGGATAGCTATCCGATAGTATGGTTCTTTGCCTCGAATATCAATGGGACTGGGGGTCGACCTGTCATCCTCTCTCATTACATTCAGTCGCCTTCTCACAATAGCAATTCAGAAGACAGCATACATTTGGGGTATCAATTTCTTTGTTACTGCTTTGATGCCCCAACATACATCATATTCATCTTGATTGAGCTTTGTGGCACTATTGATCAATGTGGTTTCCCAACTAGTTTCAATTCATTCCATATGATTACAGCATGGAGATTGGTCATAGGGCTCTTCAGAAATGAGGAGGTTTGGAATGTGGGTCGATCTCGGCAACTAGGGAGAAACATATCAATGGCAGGAGGGTTCCTATTATCCCTTCGTCATGGAGTTGGTACATTGATCTGGGTGCTGGATCAATCATTGTGATTTAGACAAAACTTTATTAATTATTATGGTGCTGAGAGGTGCATTTCTATAGTCTAGGTTGGGGGAAAGTTTCCATCTGTCCAAAACATTAAATTAAAAAAAATAAAAGAAAAATAAATTTCTTATGTCAACGATAAAAAATTAAATAAATAAAATAAAATTTAAGAATGCAAGCTCATGTTGGTTAAATCAATCTTATATAAATAAAATAAAATAAATATGGATAGAACAAACAAAATAAATCACGAATACGAATTCTACATTGGGGAAGAAAGGAAATTTGGCTCTTTGAAAACTCTGCCTAAAAAAATTCAGAATTTCCAGGTCTGTTTGGCTCCGCGGAAGAAAAAAGGTACGTAAAGTTCAGCTTGGTCTCAGACTTTTTTTTTTTAACAGAAACTGAGAAATTTTAATTGACTAAAAATGGCTGTAGCCCAGCCCGGCTTACAAAGAGGAATCCTGAAAAAGAAGACTGATGCCCTCTAAAAGAACAGTCAGCCTTCTTATAAGTTCTTTGAGAAGAGAATCCCAAAATTTTCTGAGGCTATTTCGAGAAAAAGAATGTTTGCAAGAGTAGACTCTCACGAATTGTGAGCAGAGAAGAATACAAAAACAAAACATTAAATAGGCTGAGAGGAAAGCCTCTTAATGAAAGGATCCAATTTCTTTTGAGAGCCCGAGCTGATATTTGAGGCTGCTTCCTTTTCTCTACGTTCTTTATTTGTCTTTCGCCCTTTGGTGAGGGGAGGAGAAGGAGCTGAAAGGTCTTCAGATTAAGAAGTTCCCTCTGACAAAGGGGCCAAGGAAGCCAGCCCTGGTTGAACTGGGGTCTTATGAACCAAAACGTTGAGGTCCTTCCTAGAACTTGGAGAAGCAGGTTTTGGATCAGCTGCCCCCGTGGAGCTAGAGGGACCATGGATGCCCTGTTTCGGGACAACTACAACTTCAGGTTCTTGTGCTTCATCTTCCTGGAGAACTTCAAAGCTATTTTTGTTTTCCGACCGCGGAGTATCTGCAGAAGGAGAAGGAGAAACCTTGTGTTGAGACACTTGTGGCTCCTTTCACCGGGGAGGACGGCGTCAATTAGAGACCGTCTGGAACTCTGCATCTTTGGAAGCTGGGAGATTTGCTGGTTTCTGTGGTTTTGCAAGCTTAGGGCAGCTTTTGGCAAAGTGACCGTAAACATGGTAGAAGTTGCATTTGAAAGGAATCTGCTCGTAATCCAGTTCTTGAATGTAGCTCCATTCTCCTATTGTGAGCTTTAGGGCTTTCGGGAGTCCTTTCTCTAGATTCACCTCTACGCAGATACGAGCACATCTGTACTGACCCCCTTTTGGTTCTGCAAAATCTATATAGCGACCTAACTTATTACCAATATCAGTCAGAGTGCTTTTCCCCCAAAGATGAAGAGGGATGTTAGGGAGTCTTACCCAGACTGGAGCGGCAGTGATCTCTGCTTCTGGATTAAACCCCAGAGACCATGGGGCTAAGAACAGACCTCTAGAGCCCATGAAAAAAGGGCCCGAACGGAAGACAAGGTCTCTTTCTTCTTTATTTGAGAACAGGAATACAAAAAACCTTCGTCCAGCTGCAAAGAGAGAGACCTGTCCTTGCAGGAGAGGGTTCCATTGTTCTGAGATCCAAATCTCCACTGCCTTAGGGCTAGGCCATAACCCTGTGAACTTACCAATGAGGGCTTGCTCAGAGAGGATGAGAGCTTTCTGGCATGGATCCGAAGGAGATAGCTCCAAAGAGGGGATCTCGTCCATCTTTTTCACAAACTTGGAAGCAGAATGAGAAGCTGCCTGAGGAGCGGCAGCTTGAACAAGGGCCTTGAAGGCAGCGAGCTGAGCATGAGAGCCCATTTCCTGAGAGGACTCCACGCTGAACCCACAAGAATCCACGCTAAGGCAGCAGCAGCAAGCGGTCCAGCAAGCACAGCTCTGCGAAGGGCAGCAGCCAGCGATCCACGGCTCTGAGAAGCAAGGCGGCGGCTAGGGCGGCTAGAACCCTAGCCGTGGAAGAGGGGCCGATCTGCTCTGCGCTCCATCTCCAAGTTGAAGAGATGTTGATTGTCTCTGACTTAGATATGCTATACACACACAATTATTACACACACATAACTATTTTCCTTCTGCGCAGAGTAGAATAGTTCATCTGTGTAATTCAACTTGAGTAAAATAGTTTAAACTTCATATGCATATAAGCAACATCCCGGTAAAAAGACTATTAATTTGTAGTTGTAAACTGTAACTGCTTGTAAATCTAATTGTGATTATAAATTGTAACTCAAGGGATTTGATCTTCAAAAAAGGGGCTGGCACCTCAAGGGATTTGATCCCTCTCGGCGCTTCATAGAACCAGAGTTACATGGGTCTTATTTACAATTTAGTTATTCTTTATATATTATAAAGTTTATTTGTATAAAATAACCAAATATTAAATTGAATTTTATTTTTGAAAATTATAAAAGTATATTTATATTGTTTGTACATGCTGTTTCCTCACCATATCTGGATCCTAGATTTTAAAGAATCTGGCAGGATCTGTATCCAAATCCTGGTAACTTAGTTTCAGAGTACCTAAGGATATCTACAATAGGTCTAGAGTTGATACATTTGGTGAAACTTTTAAGCAATCTTATGAAGGATAGGAAAACTGAATTCCCTCATTTATTTCACAAGGACAGCCACATTACTGTGTGACTGTTGTGTCTCAGTTCTTTGAGTTCTACTATCCCCATAGTCTCTCTAGCAGCTTGTTTCGAAGTGTTTTGAGAGCTCAGACCTGCCACCATAGCTAGAATGTTACTCAAACCTAACTTCCTCTTCCTATGCTTCTACTTGTAACTGGGATTGATCTTCTCCCTCAACCGACTTTTCCAACCAGGGTAGATTCCTCTGAAAATTGCTAAGATTCCACTATTACTAAAAGGAAAACCTATGCAGACATAGCAGTTAATCAGTATGATACAACGATGTGAAGGCCACCAACAACTCATTCTCCCTGTTAAGAATGATTTTTAGCATTTAACAACATTAACCTCAGTCCTTATCATTTTAGAATGAGTGATTTTGAGAGGTTGAGATCTTTGCAGATTTCAAGAGGTGGCACGACTTTGTTAGGGACCAAGTGAACACCCATGCTTGAACTCTGTGCATTAGTGTGCCAAATTATTGGGCAAAGTTCTAATTTGGTTGAACCGTTGAATTGAATGATAAGAAACAGAGACCTTAACAAATTCATGGTACATGCTGTAGTTTTGTTCAAATCAACAACTCATCCATGGACATTAATATATTTTTGTCTTTTTCTCAATCTTGTCCTTATACTGTGCTGCTTCATCTGCATTATATGTTTGAAATGTCATCAAAAGTAAATTAAAGCTTAATTATTTATTTCTGATTCTTAGCTGAATCAAACATGCAATGCTCCCTAGCAATTTTCATGTGCTTACATACCCCCATTGCTCGTCATTTTGCAGATTATGTACTAGAGGGAAGTGAGGGCACACCATTTGCAGGTAAGGCCTTACATATTACATGAAGAAATACAAACTATAAAACATCTGTGATTTTAGGATACAAAATTGGAGTTGGGTGGGATTTTGTTTAGTGGACATCTATTTCCTATGGAGTCTTGGTTCCTATACTTGCATCTGCAGATTCCTGTCTAGGATATGGACAAATGGACAGATGCATAAGATTTCCGGGTTTCTAGAAAGTGGGCATCTTAGACATTAGGAATTTTACATTCAACTTTTACCTTAGTATCTAGCTGTATATATATATATATATATACATATGTTGTAGATTATGATGATAAATGGTTTACTTCATCGTTTTTCAATCTCTATTCAGGCGGAGTTTATCATGGGAAAGTTAAGTTTCCTCCTGAGTATCCATACAAGCCTCCAGGGATCAGGTATCTTTAATATCTTACCTTATCAAATCAATGGTGACATGATTTATTTGTAAAATTTCTCAAATTATAATTAATTTTCCAATCTGTTAAATAGTTAGTCTGTTCTATCTTGTAAAATTTTTGGCCTTCACATTTTTTATTTTCAATGTTCAATTGGATTCCCCTTGCAGTATGATCACTCCAAGTGGTCGCTTTGCAACACACAAGAGAATCTGCATGTCTATGAGTGACTGTAAGTTGACAAGCGTTTTTTCAAGTTCTTGAGTTGCTATGCATTATATCACTCAGCGTTAATATATTTGAAAAATGTGGATTTCATGCTTTGTTGTCTTATGTGTCTCAGATCATCCTGAAACATGGAATCCAATGTGGTCAGTCTCAAGGTATTTACATAGAAGGAAGCTTTGCATGTTTTATGTCTCGGGATTTTGTTTGTATATTCCTTGCCTGCTGTTATGTGAAGCCATTGAATACAGTTTTAGATGTAATTGACTGACTGGTCTTGAAACTTTGGTTGCAGTATTTTGACAGGACTGCTTTCCTTTATGGTGAGTTCATTTTAAATCTTGATAATGTGCATAATATTCCATTATATTTTGCATGCATATCCTTTTTCTTGTGATTGTTAGTGAATATTTATTACAAAATGTGCTATACAGAAGTGGGCCAAAAGAAGTTTGATAAAATAAAAATTGAGGCCCAAACAAATTGGAGCAATTATGGCTCGCAAACAGACTGCGAGGGAGAATGAACCACAAAAAACTGCAATGCTATTAATATTTGCTATATTCTGTAAAGTACAATGTTTTTAACTTGGGCAGCCAATCCCTGTCAAATATATGTTTTAGTGATCCTGCAAATGATTTGCTGTCTTTCATGGTAAAAGTTTGAACTTTCTTTTTCTGGATGTAAGCATTGATAATGGGACTACCTTACAGGCTAGAGCATTAACAGTAAACTAAGGGGATATTTCTTCTTTTTCTTATTGTTAGTTTGCATAAACGTTTATTAACTTTTTACCAGGACCGCCTTAGATCCTTTGGCCTTAATTTTTTTCACTCTCAGGGAAGCTGTCTGATTTCATTGCATGATCAGTTCTGGCAAGTCCTCTTTCTGATAATAGGTTCTATAATCCCATTGAGATCTAGACATTTATAAGTTCTATAATCCAATGGAGATCATTCCAGAATTTGCTATGCTTTGTAATGAAATCATGTGACCTTGACTATGCTTTGTAATTGGCTATAGTCATGCCAGTATTTGTTATGTGACCTCGACAGGCCATTTGTTAACTAAGTGGAAAGGAGAAATGACCAAATCATAAGTTTACGAATCTATGTTTCTCACTATAAGAGCTCATGTGAGCTTTGTTTCTTTGCAACTCTCTTGAGTGGAAATGCTTTCAATCCAAAAGGATCATCCTTCTGACCATGGCAAGTCAATCCACTCATGAGAGATGCCTATGGGTCTTGGGCTGTTAACCTGTTTTCTTGCATCCAAGGAAGACAAGCTCTTAGGCAATCAGAAGCAATTTTAGATCTTACTCTAGGACCTATTTTAAAATACTTTTATTGTCATCATAGATAGGTTTTTGATAAATTAATATATATGTTGAAAATTAAAAAAGAACTATATTTATTATTCTTTTTAAAATGCTTTTGCTTAACTTGTCTTTATAGATACAAAAGGATCATCCTTCTGACATTGTCAAATAACGATGGAATTTCTTTGTTAGACTTGACTTAGAACTTTGTGTTTTTTAGATCAACAAAGATTGCTTACATCTCATGGGAACTTATTCCATTGCAATTCTCTCTAGTGGAACTTATGGTCTTTTATTTATTTGTGTAGTCTTCTCAATGAGAATGTTCTAGAGAAGAAACCCAGTTGTAGTTAGTCTGGTCTGGGGCTGGTTGGTTTTGTGTTTTGTTATTCCTTGAGTTAGAGTTCACTATTTTTAAGCAATTCACTATGTGTGCATTTCATCTTTTATAAGTAGTTCACTATTTATGCAACATTATGATATTGCATTTGAAAATTAATTCACTATGTCAACATATGCTGTATTATTTGATAAGCAATCGCTGGGTGCATCCATCTTTGTGAAAATGCATTTTGGATATGTTACAGTCCAACTTTCTCTTTGTGCAGATGGATAATAGTCCAACAACTGGCAGTGTCTCAACAACAGTGGCAGATAAGCAACGTCTAGCGAAAGCTTCTCTTGCTTATAACTGTAAGAGGTGAGAAAGTATGAATTTTTTTTGAAATCAGTGAATGCAATTCTGCTGTATGCTTCTCCACCTTTGGACTGGTTGATTCTTCATGATAGATATGAATCCATTGTTGAGCCTGTTAGATTCAAGTTTCATTTTTCGAAGCAAATAAAATTATGGTCTCTTTGGGAGTAATATTCTGATTATAATAAAATATTGTACTTGAATCTGTTAGGAGTCATGATCCTAACGGATGTTATGGTATGGCAGTAGAGCCAATATAATGCGTCAAATATTAAGTAAAGCGCATCCTAGAGCTGGGCCTGCATGAGTATTGAGCGACAATTAGTATATATAAGAGACTATTATAGTCAGTATTTATTACACACATTGGCATATGATCATTGTATATGGATATATTTGGGGTTAGTTGATTCTTGTGGGCTATCTTTAGTGGCTAAGTGCTATGAGCATCAGGTAGGATGTGTCAGGGAAGATTCTTGGGGCTGTCTGGCTCTGTTGCAGGCCTCATTCTATATCCCTGCCGGGTCAGATACTGTAATTAATGCTTAAGGTTTGCAGTGAGAACCATCCATGAATTCTTGGAAGTCCCTGAGAATTACCCAGCAAGGTGTTAGAAACAAATTGGTCTATTGGGAGTTTTAATATCTTAGGGTTACTGTTGAACGCCTATATTTGGTGTCTTAAGTATTTATCATGTGGTTTTGGAGATTTTTGTTTATAAGAGTCTGAGTTCAGTTGTATTTACTATTTTGGATGTTAATTTATTGTTAGAGAAGATTGGCTTTTTGCATTATGTGATTTATTTTGATGGCATCTGTTTATTTTATGCAGTTCAATATTTCGAAAAATGTTTCCAGAGTATGTGGAGAAGTATTCTGAACAACAAAAAGCTGAAAACATGAAGTCTGAATCGACATCAAATAATGGGGATGCAAAATCTTCCACAACTGTTGGTCAGGAGCAATCACAGGGGATCAGACACAATGACAAAGAGACAGTACAGAAAGGACTGAAGCGTGGAGGATCAAAGAATTTCCCTACATGGCTATTGGTTCTACTAATGGCAGTTTTTGGTAGTGTAATGGCCTTGCCATTGCTTAGTCTGGACTTGACTAACCTATAAAAACAATACTTGCTGTTCTATCACTTCGTGGAAATTTGTGAGATGATGCCAGTTAATCTTCAGATTCAACTAAGTTTAAGTTTTCTGGTGACTGGAATCTTTCAATCTGCTTTTGTAAACTTAGACTTTGTACAAAATCCTATGAAACATGTGATGATTGCAATGGTTTTGTCTCTAAACAATTGTACCGTGTTGGATTTGTTACAAGCAATTGGCTTTGTTTTTATTGTTAATTTCTTTTGGTATCAAAGAAATATGCTGATTTCAAAGATTTCAACTGAACACTATTTTGGTGTCAATAATGGGCAGCCTGTGCTACTTTGGTTATTTTTACTAGCAACCTTTTTCTTTTGTATTATAGTAGGGCAATATGTTGGAGACCAGCAATTGTGAACAAGGCGTTGGTAACTCAAAGTGGTATCTTGGTGTTGTACTCTTAACTGGGCAGTTGGTAACTCTTAACTGGATATTTCTTGGCAATTTCTGGTGGCCACTTTGTATGGATGTGTCTGGGTTGACAGTGAAGCAGGCAACTGCCATACACTAATTTTTGTTGGTTACCTGTTATGGACAGTGTCTTTAGATGTACGCCAAAGCCAAGCTTATGATTTGTACACTTCAAAAGATGATTCTTATCCCTTGTTTAGGTGTGACTTTAAAAATATTTAAAATAGCATGGAAGCATTTTTTGTGTTGCATTCACCGGGTGCTTCGTAATGTTGGATTCTTGGAAGGTGGCACACTGCAATAAAAGAACTTTTCAACGTATAAACCATAAGTGGGAAGGAATATAACATGTATAATTTGACACAAACAATGAAGTTTTGTTCCTCTATTATTTGTAAAACTGTTTCATACTCTTTGGTGAGTGCCGGGGTAGACCCAAGAGAATACCCGTGGTTAGATGCTGTTGAATAATTGTCTTTGAGGATAGCATTGACAGTGGCCTTAAGGGATATGCATTCAGCCTCCAAAGCTTGAATTTGACATCTGCAGCATACTAATGGCCCTTAGTACAGTATGTGTTGTTTTCATTACTGTGCATGGTGTTGAAGAGGTGTAGATGACAGAAGTCCTGTTCTCGTTGATAAAAGCTCAATGCTTTCTCAATATTCTTTGCATTTTGTGAATTGCCTGTTGACATTTATTATGGCAGCTGAGACAATCCATATTGACGGTGGCTTCCGAGGAATAAACCAACAACAGAGTAAAATGTGATTTCCCCACCTTGAATTGTGGGAGAGTACAGATATACCAGATTTCAGCTCATTATGCAGACCCTCCGGTTTGAAGGTGACTCGAATAGCGAACATAGGACACAAGTGCCTATGCCCAGGCCTCTCTATAGGGACAATTTTTATTATCCGTCTAAGAAACTCCCAGCGCTAGACTAAGTGGCAACCACACAAATTCAGGAACCTGAGCATTTGAAACAATCACAGGATCTCCCCAAAGGCAAAGCGCATAATAATGTCAGTGCAGAGAACCATATAAAACAAGAACAATTGATTGAACAGGATAGAGTGAGTGTGACTCCAAGCCTATTCCAAGAACTTAGACGGAATGTCGCTATCCAAATACCACCAGAAACCATAAGAACCCAAGGACAGACAAAAATCCAAATGCAACCCACTTAAACATCCATTGCATCCCACTGAAAGAACTGAAGAGGAGTCCAACATACCTTGGCAAGGTATAACCCAAACCTTTACATGCTTCTCCTAAGTATATGACTCGCACCCTCCATTATCCCACCTTCACCAGTGTTAACAAAGCTCGAGCCATTATCCGCGAGATGTAGAACAGTTGGTGGCGGGGTAGTTAAGACGCCCCCTAAGCTGGAAGGTTACCGGTTCTAATCCCGTCGGATACCTAAAAATCCAACCATGTTAAGGGTTGGTGCGGTCCAGGCCGGGTGCGATCCTTGGGTGATTTTGACGGCTTAGATGCCCCTGGTTCGTGGCCACTCAGCCAATGGCAACCCTGCTAGTCAGGGGGGTTCCACCACTTTGCCAACAAAAAAAACAAAGCTCGAGCCATTGAAATCTATGGCAATGGGGTAGCATGGCATTTGTGGTGCCATCCCATCATTTTTTGAGCCCTTGAATGCACCCTTATTCTCCTTTTGACTGTTGATGCTATGTGCACTTTTGTATGCATTATGGTGGATCTGTCAGAGTTAATGGTCATTATCATTAGGGGATTGGGTAATCATCATTATTTCAACTAAAGCCTGCATTGCTCTATAATGTTCTGCATCAAGGATTTGGTAGGTGTGAACAACCATTTTTCTTATAAATTCCTTCTTTCAATTGACGGGCCAAATTTGCTTGAAGGTCTACTTCCCCAGTAAGATCTTGGAAGAAGCTAATTTCTTGAAACCGTGATGCTTCTTTGATCCAAGTAATTAGTATGGCGTGGGGTAGATTGGAAGTTTAGAAAGCCTTGTTCATGCGTTTGATTAGGATGGGAATAATTCCTTGTTACAAGAACATATTTGATCTTGGTTGAGCCTCATGCTTTATGTCCTTGCTGTAGTGCATAGGATTTTGCTTGGTTATTTGTGGTTATTCTGAATCCCCAGGATTTTGCTTGGTTATTTGTGGTTATTCTGAATCCCCATACGGCAGCTGATTTCCTTGATTACTCCATGATAAAAAAGATAATATCATGCACTTGTTACCCTTAAAATGTTAGTATTTTTGAAAACAAGTATTTGGACTTTTTGCTCGTAGTTAGATGATTAGTGTTACTTTTATTCTTTTATGTTTGTGTGTAGAAGTTGCAGCTCTTATACTATTAAAAAAAGAGCCTTGATGCAAAGAAGCACATGAGGTAGATCTTACTACTAAGATAATACTTACAAGTATGCACATGAAAAATAGAGAGAATAATAAGAGACCGAATTCAAGAGAAGTGATCCAATATCTTTCCAAGTATTATTGATCAACTGAATAGATGATGAGCCAATAATGAATTGATTGATTTTTACAATAGTAAAACATCTTTATAAGGGAATTGAGTTGGTGGAAGACAACTCATGCTAGCTCATAAATCAGACTCACCAAATATGATTAACCCCCATAGGTGGCTAAAGCACTTCCCAAATCAGTGAAGGACCTCATGAATTAACAAAAGCATGATTGAGTTGTCATGGGTGATGGAAAAACACACTAATCCTGGAATACGGAGAGAAAATAATAGATGATGGGTTGACAACAAAATATAGCAGTTTCTTAGTTGACTAGCTTTACCTTATCCACATAAAAGTTGGAATAAAACATGATAAAAACAGAATCTACAGGAAATTGCAGTTATTCATTATGGCAGTCAATAAAGTAGACATGATCAAAACCAGAATCAAGATTAAAGTGCTATTGGGTATGTATGGCAAGTGTTGACCATGTGGTACAAGTAGATGCCAACTATCTAGATTAGAAGATAGAAATTTAATAAAAAATGATTAAAATATTTTATCCCAAATATTAAGTGGGTTTATCGCCTGGGAGTGGTTTTATTTTCTAATATGGTATAGCTTACTCGAGCTCCACTTGACACATCAGAATTGGTCAGATGATTCAATACGATTATCATCTTCCGAGTCAAATGTGGTTTTGTGTTTCTCTTCCCCAATGTGTTCGACTGGGATTTGGCTATTTGTCCAACTTTGCTTACTACTTGAGCTCCGCTTACAACATAAGAATTGGTCAGAGACTTGGATCAATAAAATTTTCATCTTGTATCAATCGAGTCAAATGTGGTTTTCTGATTCTATTCTACAATATGTTGAGAATTGGGAATTTGGTTTTGCGATTCTCTTCTACAATATGTTGAGTGGGAATTGGGAATTGGCTATTTGTCGAACTTTGCTTACTACCTCGTGTGCCTTTGTGACATGAATGAATACAATGTTGGCTCTTTGTCCAACTTTGCTTACTACTTGAGCTCCGCTTACAACATAAGAATTGGTCAGAGACTTGGATCAATAAAATTTTCATCTTGTATCAATCGAGTCAAATGTGGTTTTCTGATTCTATTCTACAATATGTTGAGAATTGGGAATTTGGTTTTGCGATTCTCTTCTACAATATGTTGAGTGGGAATTGGGAATTGGCTATTTGTCGAACTTTGCTTACTACCTCGTGTGCCTTTGTGACATGAATGAATACAATGTTGGCTCTTTGTCCAACTTTGCTTACTACTTGAGCTCCGCTTACAACATAAGAATTGGTCAGAGACTTGGATCAATAAAATTTTCATCTTGTATCAATCGAGTCAAATGTGGTTTTCTGATTCTATTCTACAATATGTTGAGAATTGGGAATTTGGTTTTGCGATTCTCTTCTACAATATGTTGAGTGGGAATTGGGAATTGGCTATTTGTCGAACTTTGCTTACTACCTCGTGTGCCTTTGTGACATGAATGAATACAATGTTGGCTCTTTGTCCAACTTTGCTTACTACCTCGTACCTTTGTGACATGAATGAATACGATGTTGGCTCTTTGTCCAACTTTGCTTACTACCTCAAGGCTCATACCTGTGTAACATGAATGAATACAAGGTTGATTTTGTCTTAAAAACACATTATATTGCTGAATCATTATAATTTTTTAAAACAAACCCATTTTTATTGGGGATTTAGCATATACCATGGTTTAATTTTTGATAAGATCTTATAATTTGATTACAAATTGGTTGAGGAAATATTGGGTTATACTTGATATTTTGCTTAAGTATTTCTACAAAGAATTAATGAGTCTTTGCTTTCACGAGGTTTCTTTGAGTTCCATCCCTTTATTTTGGTTATTGATCAAATGTTTTCACTTTGATTGGGAGCGACATGTCTTGAACACGTCTTAAGTTATAAGTTTAATTCTTCCTTATTGAAAGATGACTATTAATAAGGTTTTCCCCCAATCTTCATCAAATAGCTTGACTTGTCAATTTGTTCCCTCCATACCTGCTTATGCTTATCTCAAGAAATATTACCCCTTTTCACCCAAAGTTTGTTGTTGATGAATAAAATTTGTCCTTTTTGCTAATCACCTTGTGTTCTCCTCAATAATATAAGTTGTCTTTTTTGTTGTTGGAAATTATAGTAATTTTTATATGGTATTTTCTTTTGTTTTTTAACATTCTATGTTCACTATTATTTTTACACTACTTTGTGATATCATATATAAAATTGATAACATCAAAATCAAAACATTATATGAAAACTGATAACATTTTTGAAATAAATAGAAATCATCCATGATATGTGAAAGTTGCCACATGGCACTTTTAGATCAGCATAGATTTATCTTAAAAAAACAAAAAAATTTATTCCTCTTGGTATTTGATAGATTCAGGTTTAAGATGGATCTTTGTTTGTTTTAATTTTTCTTTTATTGACATATTAAAAAAAAATGTTACAATGCTAATCTTTGTTTGTTTTTTTTTTGTTAATGTGATATTATGTTATGTAATTGTTACATCTGCCCCATGTTGGTTTTTTTGGTTAATGTGATATTATGTTACGTAATTGTTACATCTGCCCCCATGTTGGGTTCAATGCAAAAATTCTATATTACAAGTTTTTAATTTTTTTTTGCAGAGGGTTTAAAAATAAAGTGACACCTCGGTGATTTTTGTTTGGTTGATAATTTGTTTGACCAATCAATAAATAATAATAATAATAATAATTAAAAGAAAAACAATCTATCAAATTGTATTTTTTAATATTGTAAAATTTTCCAAAAATATAATAACATAAAAATGAACTAATGTAATGTCAAAGCACTTGTAAATGAAAAATATACTTTTTGTTTTGTAATGGGCTAAAACAACCAAGTGAGTTATTACAAAGGATATACAAAATGTTAGAAAAGAGCAAGGTTTTTTTAAAACTTGCAACATCCTCGAAGTGCATGCTTAGCCAAAATATTCTATATTGTGAGGGTTTTTAAATAAAGTTATTCTCATACGGATTTGTCTCATCAATAACCTCTTTAACCAAGCAGGAAATGTAACTAGATTTAATAAAATATTTTTTGAAAACATTGAAAACTTTATTAAAAATTGTAACATGAAAATTAACTATGTAAACTCAAAGCACTTTGACTTGTACATGAAAAATACTCTCCTTTAGTAAGAACTAAAAAGACAAACATGATCTCAAAACCTCTATTTCAATAAAATAACTTTTAACGAAGTGAAATAACAAAAGATATAACAAATGTTAGAAAAGAGTCATGCTTTATTTTTAAACTTAGACTAAACTAAACCCTTGTTTTTGTCTACAAACAAGAAGCAAATTTTATAAAATAATTTTGGAACTTTATAAGCCTAGGGTTAGATCTCCGTTAGTCTACTCAGAAAAATGCTACTTTCCCTCCTTGTTTCTAATTTTCCAAGATCACACAAGGTAAATAGCACATGCAGGCTAGAAAATTTTCCTCTTTGTTTTTTTCTGCTGAAATCACACAAGGTGTGAGGCAAAGATCATACATAGATCATAAAGACAACAAATTGGAAATATAGACAAAAAATAGTGTAGTATTATACCAGCATGAAAGAGATTTTAAAAACAACGAAATAACAATATACCTTGGGATATGATATGAATGATAGTATCCTAAAGCTTTTTTGGTGAAACGAAAAGGACTTTTAACTAAAAATGACACTCACCTGCATTAAAGCAGTTCACTCGACCCATAAATGCTTAGAAATAATGGATTGTATAAGTCCTTTAATGCATGTAGCAACACAACTTCAAGATATCGATCAACTATGCAAGCAAATCTTCATAGCAACTCTAACACCATGTTCAATACAAAAGGCATATCCACATAGGTTTAAACAATTTAATGCAAGCACTCACACAAACAGATCATAGATCGATAAATTAGTGTATTACATAGTCAAAACCATCAAAAAGGGTAAAAGTGGATAGCCCCACCTAATGCGGCCACTTGAGGCAATATATTAATGCAAAAAGAAATTTGTTTACATCTGAATTTCTCACAATCCATCATCAACAAATGCTTCCCCATGCTCTTTATTTGTTCCATGACATGCCACATAGCCAATGGAATCAATCATATAAAGACAACATATAAGCCAAAAGTTGAATAAGAAAGATCTATTCATCTTCAATTCGATGCCTTATTGTATCAATTTTAATGACCAATTTTCAAGACTATTGTTGTGCCCATTGTTCCATGCCCATGGAAAGTTTAGAACTATATTTGCAAAAGTATTATAACTTAGTGTACTCAATCATCTTGTATTATGGTCTAGTGCTCCCTAGAAATTGTATGACTTTGCAAGGGAGACATCATCGTGTGCAGGTGGTTCATCATATAAGATATGCCTATGGAGAATCAGGGAAACCTGCCANTATTATGGTCTAGTGCTCCCTAGAAATTGTATGACTTTGCAAGGGAGACATCATCGTGTGCAGGTGGTTCATCATATAAGATATGCCTATGGAGAATCAGGGAACCCTGCCATATCCTCAAGAGCCCATGTATAATAAATCCCAAAGTTTTGGATAAACTTGAAAACCTTTCCATATCTCAAGACTGTCTATAATAAAGTTTTGTTTTGGAATTTTTTCGACAATGCTTGTCAAGGAATACCAGGTAATTATGATGCCGATGGTAATTAAAACCATTATGCTCTTTTAGGTATGTGGCATGTCATGGAGCAAATAACAGAGTTGGATTCCTTGCCTTATGGTTACATCTGAAATGTGTCATTGATTGTAGGATTGATAGACTCCAAATGGGAGGCTTAACACTAATGGGTTGGGGTAATGGTAGAATTGCAATGATAACTTGGTCTTAAGACCAAATATGTGGTTTTTGAGGGAAAAACACAATTTTTGGGAAAAAATTCAATCACATTTACAAAAAATTCAAAGTTCATGCAGACAGTCTAGGTTGCTTTACGTTCAGAGGAATGAACTTTATTTGAACGGTAGTTCAAGGATATTCCCCTTCAAGTTTCTTTGATCTCACTATTAATTAGCTTGAATTCTCAATTTTGGTTTATGCTAGTTAGATATCTGTTCAATCCCAACCTGTGTTTCTGATCTCTCTATTAATTAGCTTGAAGGCTCAATTTTGGTTTACGCAAGTTAGATATCTATTCAATCCCAACCTGTTTTTCTTATTTTCTTCTTGTTAAAATAAATATAATGATCTTTATATTAGATATCTATTCTTGTTT
Organism: Pseudotsuga menziesii; assembly: GCA_001517045.1. Classification (NCBI taxonomy): domain Eukaryota; kingdom Viridiplantae; phylum Streptophyta; class Pinopsida; order Pinales; family Pinaceae; genus Pseudotsuga; species Pseudotsuga menziesii. The sequence continues at coordinate 599,780 of LPNX010593715.1, read as the reverse complement.
GGGCAGTGGTTTGAATGTAATGATCTTTTTAGTTAGACTAGATCCGCTAAAGAAACTTTTCTGAGTTTCATCTCTTTGATTTGAAGACAAATGGGAGCTAGGGTTTTGGAAGTGTCACTATGACATGATGTATATTCTGATTTTTCAGCCTTGGAAATACAAATATAATATTTATTCATTTTCATGGACATGATGTATATTCTGATTTCAGCTTTGAAATATGAATATAATATTTATTTATTTTCATGGAGAAATAGTGGTATAAATATGTTCCAAAATTTTTAACGAGGTAAAAAAATATTATATATTCTTTAGTAAGGAATATTTTTTTACTTATTAATCTATTGTATATAGTTATAATAATAATAATCTATTTTTAAGGTTACAAACACTCAAACTACCAATTTTGTGTTTGAGACCCCTTTGTTTGAAGAACAAAAAATATTAACAGATGTTTATAACGTTAAACCCTCAAACTTCTCCCTAAAATAACATTTGATTGTCTACATATTATTTATTAATCTAACGAGGAGAACTAAATTAACAATGTTAGATTCATATAAAACTATAAAACATGTCCAAGATTATTTATTAATCTAATGAAGATACAAATAAATTAACAATTAACAATGTTAGATTTGTATAAAACTTATAAAACATGTGCATGAGGGATGCCCTTTTTGCCTTTGCTTTTTTCTATGGATGGTAGAAGGGTTGATCAGGGTTCTCCTTGAGGCTACAAAGGAATTTTATATTTTTCATTTGCTATTTTTGGATAATTTTTTTTTTTTAATATATTTAGAAAGGATATACCTTAATTAAACGAGTTTGGGTTTATATTGTATGGCAACATGAATAATTGAAAATGTTGGAAAAACAATCTCCTTTATAAGGTAAATGATGAGGACCAAATGATGTTGTTAGATGTTTCTTTACGAGATCGAGTTGCAATCTATTATTGAATATCTAGAACTTTATTTAATTGAATAATTATAGTAAACTAGACTAGATGTTTCTTTACGAGATCGAGTTGCAATCTATTATTGAATATCTAGAACTTTATTTAATTGAATAATTATAGTAAACTAGACTAGAGATGGTTGATCTCAAAGGTGGCAAAAAGACTGGTAAAATGGCTCTCTTCAAAAGGGAAATTGGTGTTTGTCACATCAATCTGGGAAGAATTCTTGTTTATTGGATCTCTTTATTTAGAGTCTTACCAAAAATAAATAAAAAATAAAAAAAAGATTTTATTTAATTGAAAATTTATAGTAAACTAGACTAGAGATGGTTGATCTCTTGATCTCAAAGGTGAGAAAAGGACTGGTAAAATGGCTCTCTTCAAAAGGGAAATTGGTGTTGGTCACATCAATCTGGGAAGAATTCTTATTTATTGGTTCTCTTCCTTTACAGTCTTATCCAAAAAAAGCATAAAAAATAAAAAAACCTTGTTTATTGGATTTCTTTATTTAGGAGTCTTGGAAAAAAGAAACTCGGTTTCAATTTCAAATCAATTTTGAAAAAATCTTTGTTTATTGAATCTCTTTATCTAGGAGTCTTGGATCATTTCCATGGATTGAAAATAATGAGAAGATGTTCCCTTGGGTCTCGTGGAAAAAGATTGTCTTACCCAAAAAGATTTTCATGGAAATAAATGGGTCGTATTCATATTCATTGCATTGCTTTGCAAGAGACTTAATGAAAGGAAATGATTATGGATCAAGGTCATAGGCAAAAATATTTTAATCCTCGTACTATTGAAAATGGATAAGAATTCCTTAAAAATTTTCAAAGATGCCTCAGTCATTTGGAATTCAATGGTATTGACTTTTACTTTGGTGGGAAAATGGCTTGTAGGGAATGTGGCCGAGTCACTTAGGATATGGTGTGAAAATCTGCTCACCAGAACTTTGAAAATCTTATCTCTCATTATTGCGTCGAGAATGTAATTGGGGAGGAACTCCACCTAGATTTGTGCCACACAAAGTCTGTCAATACTTAAAAGTTTCAAGCATTGGAAGAACGGGGAGAATAGCAACTGAATTTATAAACAAGTCCGACTTGGTAGCAGTACCAACAATAGAACAATGCTTCGAGCCTTAAAGCTGGCTCAAATGATGAGAGATTCAAAATAATAATTGATTGGATGAAGAGGCTCTCTGCTTTAGAAAATTTCCAAAGATGGCCCGTTTATGATGATATTATCAACATAAAAATGCTGAAGTAAAAGTCGATTTCTTGAATGTTTACCAAGAAAGAAACTATCTTGTTAATTCCATATCAAAATTGGGTGTGTACATGGCGGCTCCAATGACATTCCATATCTAAATTCATCAGGAAAGTGTGATGAATGAATGACCCAAAATCTTTCACATATCTATCTCCAAATTCCATTAAGAGTCTATATGATGCTTTTTATTTATACTCGTATTTCAATAGAAGTGCACCTGCTGTTTGATAGAACAATTGTTGATGTAATTTGTGGTTGAATTATATGAACATGTAATGAGCTGTAGTAGGACTGTATCATGATGTTACAGGCGATCAGGCCCCAAGCGGGCAGTTGCAGTGGTAAAGGCAGAGCGATGTAATGCCATATTCCAAGGGCCTCCCCAGGCCAACCTTGATTCCCTATGGAATCAGGTGGTGTTAGTACTGCTTATAATTTAAAAAACCATTACGGACGATCCTCTTTTCCATACGACTATTTTGAAATAGCAGGGCTGATTGTGCAAGACTTAGACTCTACAGAAATTTGAGAAAAATAAATGTCCATGAGAAAACACCGCAAAACGTATTAATGCAACAAGAAAATAGTCATAGGACTGATTGATGTGAACAATCGCTTTACTCGTAATGAAGTACAATGAACGCTGAAAGAAATACTGAATGTAGGAGATTAGCAGCAGACATGTTAAGTCGTTTACCAAGGTATAATGTCATTCTTCACTAACTTGACGTTAATTTTCAAATTTTGAATGGATAGAACGACAGCTTTTTTGAAAGTCGAGCAGAATAATACAGGAGGACATAATCCAACAAGAGAGACTGTAGAAGGTTACTTCAGTTTTTTTTCAAAATTTCCTCCCATCCTCGAAAACTGTTGGCTGCAAAGGATAAAAGATATGCAGACACCAATCTGGGCTTTATTTACCAAGAAAAGTGATGGTTCAAACAGTGACAAAGATGTTAATTTCTCACCACGAGGGACCATGGCCGTGTGACTTTATTAGCACTGATTATGTATGTGATCAACATGGATGAGTGATGTCTATTGGTGTGCGGATTTATAGTGAAATAGACAACCTCAGCATTCAAATGAGGGTGATTGGGGGATTTAGTATTCGTAGATCTTAGCAAGATAAATATGGTTTGGTCAAGAAACACCTGTGAAATGCTGGAAAAAAGCTAATGACAACTTGATGAGGATAGGGAATTCCTAACAGAATGGATTTTAAGATTCTTGGCAAAATCAAAGAAATTCTGGGAAATAAACAAGCTGGACAGAGCATGTCAAAACATAGTATAGTAGCATAATTCGAGTACAAATACAATTCGATACAGAAAAAACAAGTAACCAAAAAATCCAATACAAATAAAATATAGAAATAGACTTCTTATATATAATAACTTTAATTAAATATACAGCACTATATCTAACATTTACATATAGTTAAACAATTTTTTTATAACCAAAATTACTCTTTAAAAAACAAATTACTTTTTAAACAAATTTCTTATAACCAAAATTACTCTTTAATACAAATTTCTTATAACCAAAATTACTCTTTAATAGTTATTAATTATTTTAAAAATAAGCAAATAATATTTACCACTACTTACATTTAGAAATAATTAATGAATCTTTAAATTGTGTTAGGGTTAACTTTGAATCTGGAATGAAAAATTTGTTCAAAATTTCTGTACACAAAAGGCCAATACAACCAAATTATGCTACTATGTCTCAAAGATCAAGAAAATTCCTAGTTATTGATCATGTATGATCAACATGGATGAGTAATGTCTATTTATGTACGGATTCGTAGTGAAGCAGACAACCTTCGCATTCAAATGAGGGTTGATCGGGAGATCAGTATTTGTGACTCTTAGCAACATATATATGATCGGTCAAGAAGAACAAGAAGCTAATGACAACTAGATGAGAATGATGAATTCCTAACATGGAGTTATGATTCTTGGCAAAATCGAAGAAATTCTGGGAATAGTCAAGCTGGACAGAGCATATCTGTATGATCAACATGGATGAGTGCTATCTATTGGGGTAAAAGATTCATACTGAATTAGACGACCTGGGTATTCAAATGAGGGTGTTCGTGGTTCCAAGCAAAATAAATATGATCGTTAAAGAAGCATTCATGAAATGTTAGAAAAAAGCTAACGACAACTAGATGAGAATAAGGAATTGCTAACAGAATGAATTATGATTCTTGGCAAAATTAAAGATTCTGGAAAATAGTCAAACAGGACAGAGCATCTATGAAGATAAGAAACTTCCAAGGCATTGATTATGTACGATTAACATGGATGGGTGATTATTGTGTATGGGTTCATACTGAAGTAGACAACCTCGGCATTGAAATGAGGATGAATGTGGGATTAATATTTGTGATTTTTGGCAAGATAAATATAATAGGTCAAAAAGCGCCACTGTAACGTTGGAAAAAAGTTAATGACAACTAGATGAGAATAAAGAATTCCCAACAGGATGGAATTACGATTCTTGGCAAAATCAAAGAAATTCTGGGAAATAGTTAAGCTGTACAAAGCTTCTCTGAAGATCAAGAAATTTCAGAGGATCTTATCAAAATACGGCATGCTGACAGCAGTTCTCTTGGGGGTTCTCTTTTCTCTATCCTAGTACTTAATTATAAGGTGGGATCAAAGGCGGAATCAGTTAAGAAGCAGCATGTAACGTTGGAAACACTAATGATTCTAGACGAGAATAAGGAATTCTTAACAGAATGGAGTTATGATTCTTGGCAAAATGAAAGAAATTCTGGGAAATAGTCAAACTGGACAGTGCATCTCTGAAGATCAAGAAATATCCTAGGATCTTATCAAAATAAGGTATGCAGACAGGTGATTTGGGCGTTCTCTGTTCCCTCTCTCCTAATACTTAATTATACGGTTGGATCAAAAGGCAGAATCTGGTCTACAAAGGGGAATACTACAGATGACTATGCCAATGACTTTATTGGATATGATGATGTTTTGGCATTATAGAGGGTGGAAGATTAGCAATTGTTCCAACTGGTATAAAATCAACGGATTATTAAAACATCGACTTTGAAATGTGTGGCTTAAAATTTATTGACGCTATCTCAAAGATAGCTCTACCCTTTCCAAATTTCATCACAACTTTGAACTACTTTTTTAGCAAAGTTCTTACTTTTCCAAAACTAACATCCATAACGAAACTGATTTAACAATAAAACAAAGAAAAACAAGTTTTAAATCAGCAAACGGACAGTAATGAATCACCACTGTTAACAGTTTACCTGGTATACAAATATAGGGCTTGACCGAAAAATTGATTTTGGAATTATCTGGATATGACAAGGCCAATTTACTACATATAGCTACTGCACCTTTAACAGATGCAATTTACAAAAATACAGGAGATCTAGAGTTCTGTACAATGTTGTTGCATCAGAATACAAATCAAAGCACATATTAATTATGGAATTCCATCAAATTTACAGGTGGAAAAGTATCCCATGCAGTGCTATACACTTCACTTGAAAAATAAAAGTAGTAAACCATATCAACAAAATTTAATCACTTTGAAAATGGCATGACCAAGAACCAACACTATGAGAAGTATCCCATGCAGTGCTATACACTTCACTTGAAAAATATAAGTAGTAAACCATATCAACAAAATTTAATCACTTTGAAAATGGCATGACCAAGAACCAACACTATGAGAGAATTAAAAGAATTAAATAGCAAATAAACATTATCAACATAGTATCACAGTAATGTATAGTAGATGGATAACAAACAACTCAAAACACTCCAGACCGATCCATTAAATTGATTGATAATTTTGAACCTACCAAAATCAGATCATGTTACAGACCGATCGTTAAGATTTGAAGTTTGTAAGAGAATAACTCCAACCCAAAAAAATAAGCATTCATCACAGCAGTTTTGCACTTGATATCATCCGCCTCTTCACATTGTGAAACTGAAGAGGGAAAAATACTCATCTGTACTACAACTACAAAATTCATCTTTCCAATATAGATTAATGCTTAATCAAATAAGCTGAACCCCATGTCATCGTCACTCTCCTCTTTAGGCTCCTCCTGTTGAACAAAAAGTTGGGATCAGAAACACATTAACCCAGTCAACTAAAAGCAGCACTGCCCAACTTTGAAAGCAAGTCAATCGACAATCAAAGCAGCAGAAAGGACAAGTCTCAAAAATAATTAACATGTATTTTAAACCTAAAGACTGACCTTTTTCTCTTCAGCTGCAGGGGCAGCAGCAGCAGCAGGAGCACCACCACCACCAGAAGGAGCAACAGCAACAGCTGCAGAAGCAGCTCCGCCTCCTGCAACACAGACATCAAAATTGAAGTTACTCAAATAAACTACCACCCTAATGTACATCCCTGCAACCTCGTGCTGTGCAAAGCATCAAAATTCAATAGCAGTGGGAATTGATGTAGGGATAGGCATTACCAGAGCCAACATTTGAAATGAGATCTTCAATGTTTCTCTTTTCCAAAAGCTTAGCAAAGAGACCTGGCCAGTAGGATTCTATTTGCACATTTGCTGCCTTCACCAATGTGCTAATCTTTTCAGCCTGTCAATACGTTAAGGTAACATGTATTCCCAACAATACAAAACAATATTTGTACAAATTGTGTAGTCAACAGACAAAATTATCCAGTTCAATATTAAAACTTCCAACCATAAACCCTAAAAATCCTGATTTTGGTCTAAAAACAAGACTCCATTAACTTGATACTAAATCCTAAAATCAATGCTCAACGGTAACTCTCCACCAGAAACTGTTTCTAGAAATGTATAAATACAGCTGTTAAACATGGGCAGGTACACAAAAAACATTATATGCCATTTAGAAAAACACAAAATAAATTGATAACGGATTTAACAGTGTAAGATCTGCATCAATTACATTAAAAAGCACTCAACTGAGGGAAACTTTTCAGAAAATTAATCTCATGGTGACAGAAATAGTTCTCAAGTCATTTACAACCTTAAAAAAAACCTTAAACAGAAACGCAATTGATGCTTACAATTATTTTTCCAGGATACGGTAATAGGTATATTGTCATCATGGAGAACCAATGCGGCGTAAGTGCATGCAACTTCACTGACTGACATTTTGATGCAACAAACTTAAAACTCCTTTGGCAATATTTCTGCAAACTCCACACGAATTTAATTTAATACCGGAATACACAATAATAAGAAAAATTTCAAGCTGATGTTTCACAGCAAAGCTTCTACAGTTCCTTCACATTAGATCTTAAAAGAACACTGACATGTCAATTCGGAGCCTAAGACAACAGAAACCTAAAATCAAAGAGACTCGAAAACCTCTTCACATGTTTTGCAGTTTTCTTTTTACTCAACCCTAGTATCTACCAAGCTACTTATAATAATCTTCTACAAGAAATCGCTTCAAATTAACAAAAACATTATCGTCATCTGCAGAGGTTATGCATTTTTCTTAAATATTTAACCATGATACGCAACAAATTGGACAGTTCAGAACTCAAATCATATGATATTAAGCTGCAAGTGCACTAAAATGAAAGAACTAGAGATCGTTTTGAAAGCCAAGAAAGTAGGAAACAACCTATATATTTAACCCCGAAAGGCAGTAAACTGCAAGAGTTTTGCAATTTTCTCCATACTAAAACCCTAGCATTTACCAGACTACTCACAGCTCAACTTTGCGGCGAACAAAAAGGACAAAGAAAATCTTGAAAAATAAATTTCCTCCACGAAACCTTTGCGGTTTCTTTCGTATCTAACCCCAACATGCAGTAAATGGACTAATCTGTCATCAGATCTGAACTTGACCTTCATAAATGTAACATCCAAACTATTGGAGGATACGGTTCCTTGAGTTCATTAAAGAGCAGAAGAACTCGAAGGAGCGTAGGGTTCTTTGAGTTATTTTAAGTGCCAAAGAACTCAAAGAAACCGAACAGTTTTCGGAGAAGACAAGATTCCTTAAATTCTTTAAAATGCAAAGAATAGTCAAAGCCGAAAGGACTCCGCAGACAATAGGTCGCGCCGCGGCCTGCAGCAGGCCAACCAACCAAGGAGGACGTTGCAGTCAAGAGGACTCAGCACATAACAACTTTATTAACCTTGCTGCCGTTGCTAGGAAGCGAGACGAGTTTTAATCTATCTAACTCTAGATGAATAAATAGATTGTTATTGTTATAGACAGAATATCTGCTATGTAATTTCTACCCTTGCAATTTCCTATGAGTTTCCTCTTCTTATTGCTGTCGAGCAATTACAGATTTATCTGCCATCATCTTTATCACATTCGCTAGCTCAGTTTTATCTGCTGTTACAAACACTGTATTCGCGGCAAGATTTGATTTTCTTGTCAAGTCTATTTGACAGAAGTGCACAGATTGATAATGGACAGTCCGGAGAACAAATTGTAGGCGAAACAGAGTAATGATATTTAACTTTAAAGGCACTAAAATGACCGATCCGGTGCTCTAAGGAAACGCTAAAAACAATAGATGCTGTATTTAGCCCCGAAAGACACAAATGGTTCATTCGAAGCTCAAATTAACGACCAAAACCTGCAGAAATAAGACAAACGAAAGCTTGGAAAAAATGGAACTTGATGAAGATGTCTATTTACAGCGAAAATATATCATACCTTGTCCTGCAAATGTAGCTGACCACCGCCGGCTTGCAAATGACAGTATGCAGAGTGAAGAGATAGTTTTTAGGGCTTTGGTGGGAATATAAATGCGATGTGAAATTAGGGCTACACAGTGAAAAAGATCGACGGATAAAAATCAGCTCGCTGACCTAGATCCGACGGATCACATGTGGAGATGGTTTTATTATAATAATTTTATTATAAGTTTCAGGTTTAGAAATATTATGTAGTTTAATATTATTATTTAAAAACATTGATTGAGAAATGTTTCATAGGTTTAAAAAACAAATATTTACATTAAAATGAAATAAACTATCATTTGCATTTGAACCTGAAGCATGTGCAGAAGCATGAGTATTTCACTCAATAAAATTTCCTTCTAAGTCTTGTTTTGGGGGATTTTTGGTTTCCGGAAGCACATTTTTCTTTATAAGTATCATTTTGAGTGCTTTTTTCTTCCGACTTTTGCTTTGCAATGTCCGGAATGCGAGGATCCGTTTTTTCAAGTCTGTGGGGAAATATTTTTCCGAGTTCCGCCATGCGGAATCCAGAAATCGGGACTCAAATGTTCGCAATCAAACCTTTTTCCTTTCCGACTCCCGCTTCTCGATGTCCGGAATGCGGGAATCGAAAAAGTCCTTTGTCGCGTTCTACTTCCGTTTTTCACTAAGGAGGATCCCGGAAGTGTCATTTTTCATTCAATAAAAAAATTTGAATTTCCGATTCTCGCTTTCCACTGTCTGGAATGCGGAACTCGGATTTTTTTATTCACGATAAAACTACCATGCTTGACTCCGACTTCCGATTTCTGCACAGTTGTTTCCCAGAAACCGGGAAATTTTTTTTCGCAACTTATGTTTTCTTGTTTTCTCTGGTTTCTGGTTTCCGCCTTTGCAGAATGCGGAACACGAAACTTTAATATGTACACTATCAAACTAAATTACTTTTCGACTTCTGCTTTCCGATGTCTGGGACGCGAAAGCCGGAAATTGCAAAATCCAGTCTTTGGAAACTTTTTACTTTCGATTTTTGAGTTCACGTCTTCATCTCAGCCATTCATTTATGGTAGATCTACGGTCTAGATCTTTTCCCATTGAGACTTTGGTTATTTAGTCTGTTCAAATTCATAAGGTTTTTTACCATTTTCACTTGCATTTTTTACTATGCATGGGGATTTTTACGACATTTTTCTCGGTCAAGCTTACAGCTTTCCTAGTTTTGAAACTTTCTACTAGTAAGTTGACTTATCACAACCGTTTATTTTGTTACTTTTACATTGTAGTAAGTTTTTGAGCATGGTTGCCAAACTTGCGGCAGAAATGGCATCTACTGTACCTAGAAACACAGGATCAAAGACAGCTCTGCAAGAGGAAAAATCCAAAGACCCGAACGGTGGAATATTCACAGACACTAGTGGACGTGTTTCTAAAACCCTATTTTGGGATTGATCAAGGATATATGCTATCTTCGATAATGATGATTTCTCCACTATGCTTGATGACCAACCAGCTTATATAAGAATTCGGAGCTCACGGCTCAATCTCATTGCCTCTAGACCACCTTTCATGCCTTACGCAAACCCGGTGAAATGGGAATTGAACAATGTTAAACTTGAAGACCGCATGTTCAGTGACCACATTGGTACTTTTCTAGCCTCTTTTGTTCTTGCTACTTTTGCTAAGGCTTACGCCCTTGGACCCCCTAAATAGCTCTTGAGCCATAAGTTCTTGGACGAAGCAACCTCTCGTTACAATTATGAAGATGTGGTAAACGGGTGGATGGAAAACCCTACTCTGTTTGTTCCTCGACCAAGGAATGCTTACCCTATTTCATGGTTTAGGGAACCATATTCATTGCTTGTAGCCATGTTCTGTCGGTTGTATGGGTCAGTTAATTGCTTGTTGTTTAAAGTTGAATGGGTTCTGGCAGTGCATCACATTCTCCTTACGAAGCATTCTTTCAATTGGGCTCAAATTATATCTGTAAATTTGCAAGAGGAAATTGTTAAGTATCAGAAGACTCCAACAAATAGGAAACCTCAGTTTTTATGTCGACTTATGTAATGGATGTTTTTTGTGTGACTTCTGCATTTCCCGCTTTGGGTTGGAATTGGCATTAGAATTCCCTGCCTGTTCATATTTATTGTTCTGACATGTGGGAGGTAACTTTGTTCCTCGGGTGTATGCTATTTGCAACCTTTTCTTAGGGTCTATGTACCATAAGGTTTTCAAGGCTGACGCTCTGACATTTTCACAAAGTGCAGGGGATTTGATCACTTTACATGGGGATTGGTATGTTGGAGAATATTTCTCCTACTTCAGAATTTGGGGCAACAACACGGTCCATTTACTGCCAAGGATTGTCCCAGACCGCATGGTTTTGCAGGAATTTGCTTTTCAGACGGTCGTTGATGGCGCCTTCCCTAAATTTGCCAAGCACAAAAAGAAGTGTTAGCCTAAGTTTCCCTTGACTTTAGGTTCTTTGGTCTTGCAGAATTCTACCCATGCAACAGTGCTGGGTAAGGAAATTTCAATTATGAACCTAGGATAAGTGCCTAAAAGAATGCATGATCCAAAGGATTATTTGGCAAGTCTCTTTGCTAAAAGACAGGCTAAGTTTCATTACACACATGAGCAGCTACCAGATGACTCCATATATAGGGAAGCTATTGATTTTCATGAGGCATTGGTGAATATCACCGATCCAGAAGTAAGGGCACATGTTGCTAAGTATCAGAAAGATCTCAAGCAGACTACCCTTCACCTCAAGAAATTAAAGTTTAATGCAGAAGATAAAATTCACAGGGAAAACATGGAGAAAGAAGCAAGACAGCAGGCAGCATCAACTTCTTCTTCGGTCTCAGCCTCCGAGTCTAAAGACAAGGGTAAAGTTGTCATGGAAACCCCTGTGATTGCTCATGCTTCACAATTGGACGAAGCTTGGCATAAAGGGGAAGAATTCATGAGAAATGTTGAGAAGTTGAGTTCCCAGCTTCAGACACAGGTAGAAGAGGCTGAACCTCAGCCTAAGAGACACAAAACTCAGTCTATTCCCCAACAAGCACAGGAACCTGAAGCACCAGTGGCTCAAATAGAACACATACCTTAGCAAGTGCTCAAAGAGGAACAACCAGCACAAGTAGCTCCACTTGCTCTTCAAGAATAAGTACCTCTGCAGATTCCTCCAATACAACAAGTTGAACCTCCACTTGAACCTGAAATTGAAGTGCATGGCATTGATAGTGACTTGGAAGAAGAATTTGGTCCTGCTACACGCCCTGTCAATATTTTCTCTTCCATGACATCCTTTGGTCTTGATATACAGTCATGTTGCAGCTGCAACCATTTTCCCAAAATTCAAAAATTTTGGGACCCTCCTTTTGTTTAGATTATCTTGATTCACTTCTTTGATTCGATCTAATAATTCTCCAGAAAGACCTTTCTAATGCTTGAAACGATCCACTGTTTGTATAAGCTTTATCATTGCCTTTGAATGCATTTTCAGTATATTTGAATCGAAAGTTCATTTGCTGGTTCTCCCGTCGTTGCGGAGAGATAATCCGCTTTGGATTCGTTATTTTCCTCAGATGTGTTTGTCTTAATCGGATGATTTTTTTGGTTTCGCATCGGAACATCTTGCTTTTTCATTTTCCGTCGTGGCGGACGACAAACTATGAAGTCTCCCAATCATCGCTTTAACTTTTCAGACCCTGCAGTGTTGTTTTCGTTGCTCCTTAAGTCTTGGGCTTCCGCCGTTGCGGCTACCAAAAACACTATCCTTCCGGTCGTTTAGCTGATTGTCCTCCGATCTAGGGTTTTGCCTATCGCGGACGGTGATATCCCTTACGGTTCCGTCGTTGCGGCTCCCTATTCCGCTATCGCTCCAAAGATTAGTCTTGCAAAGTTCCGACGCGTTATTATTTTCTCCTGGTTATCCCCGTGGATAGCTTCGTGGTTTTGCCACCCGACGTTGCGGAAGGAAATGTTCCTGCGCCCCCCGATCCTTAGTTTTCTGCCGTCCGATATTTCCCCGTCGCGCATGGTTGACTATATATATGGGGTCGGGCATGTGAATCATTTTATTGTTGTTTTTAACTATTGAAGAACTGTTGTTTTCGTGCGCTGTCACTCCGCTCGAGCTTGGTTGGACCCCCGCTGTCGGTGTACCCTCTTTCCAGGTGGCTCAACCGTGGAAGCTTGGCAATCTTCTTCCCACCGGTTATGCAGCAGTGCCAGGTAGGGTCGTATTGCATTATCCCGTTCCATTTGAGCGTTTTGTTGGTTTTTCCCATGGTTAGGTTGTTGTTACGGTCGTTTTCTCTTCACCCTGTAGTCACATGTATATAGTGGGGGGTTTGTAGTGAAATTGTCAAGGGGGGCATGTTTGGCCCACAGGGTAGTTTCCCTCCACAGCCCTCATGTATTTCAACCTTGCGCTTAGTGTTTGGGGAGATTGGCGCAGAAGGCCGTTACGCTGTCTGCGCCAATCTGCCCTGCTTGATGATAGGTTGATGAGGGGTGGTTTTTCATGGCCTCCCTATGGTATTTGGATTGGTTGCCCCCTCTTTCATTGCCCGTATCCTTTAAACCACAGCCGCATTTCGCCGTGCTGTTCACGTGACCCAGTTCACAGTCGGTTTCGAACCCGAGCCGGTGTAGAAGGGGTGTATCACTACATAAAGTTATAGTGGTCATAGATTGCACAGACAAGTGTCTCTCCTAAAAGCGCACTGTTGAGGGCTTGAATAAGCTCCTCTGTTATTCCCGCGCAGCGCGATGATTATGGCACCCACAGAGAGCCTGAAGTTTCTTCATTTTAACGTAGATTTCGTTTCTCACTAGAGTTCTGTTAGTTAAGCCATTTCAGTTTAGATGTATGCACATATTTGCTTCATTTAACTAATTTCCGTCATGTTAAACATAGATGAAGTAAAACACTGCATGTTGTTGTCTCAATGTTCGCAACTTATCCGGAAATGGTTTAATGTTTATAATTTCATATATGACAGGAAGATTTCAAACTCAAAATGTCAAAGAGACAAAAGAAGAAGGCCCCTGTGGTCGAGGAGGAGCCAGATATGGAAGTTATCATCAAAACCAAGTACATCTATGAGGACACCAAGTGCATATCTGGTGTAGAGCCTGAGTACCAGTGGGGAGAGATATACAGGTTGATCATGCGCCGAGAGGTCCCTGATATGGGCTTGGAGGAAGAAAGCATATACGCAAATATAGAGAGATCTTCACTGATGAAGATTGCCACCAGACCAGAGCTTTTCCCATGCTCTGAAATGATTGGTTGGATTTTGCCCCGGGCAGATGTAACCACTATGATCCTGGAGAATGTTGACAAACAAGGCTATGCTGCCTATAGCTCTGGATATGTAGCCCTGGCCTACCACCTGCTTGAAGCACAAGTATTTTTGTCTGATGATTGGTTGAAAAACATCAGGATGGACCTTGTTGAGACCCTCAAAAGAATGTTGTTGCCTGGAAAACATTTCAGAACCAGGCCTACGGGAGAGTATGACACAACAAGCTTAAGGGCCCCATACAGGTTCATCGCCTTAATGCTTAACAGGATTTTTGGGAGAGCTCATGGCAGGAGCTTCAAATTAGAATTGATGCCAATTATTTTTTATGTTGCAACCTAGGGGACCATTTTCAACTGGGCCAACATAGTATCAAACAGTCTTTCAGCCTGTATGGCCTCAGCCTTGGGAGGAGTGTCCCAAAAGAGGTCAGAATTTTATATGAGTTCCATACTCGTTGATTGTATACTGTGCAATCAACCTTTCCCCCGCCTAAGGTGCATATGGGACAGGGAGAGGATGCCTATTTATTCTGCATACAAGCCACTATGGGCACACAAATACCATAGTCATTACCGGGAGGTCTGTGAACAGTTCATCATGCCATTGTATACTCTCATTTTTTCTGAAGGAATGTAACTGCATGTCGGAAGAGGCATTGCAGGTAATCGAAGAATATGCAGATTATTTCCTGACTGAGGATGGACTCTACTTCAGGATGTTTGCAGGCTCCAGAGCACCCTCCCTATTGCCCAAATATGCCACAGACTACATCATTCATAAAGAGGCAGTTAGGCAAGTATTCCTGGATGGCATTGGAAGTTTTTTGTTTGAACATAAGAAGACTGCCTATCCCCCTTTGCCTTTCAAGTTAGGGAACTATAAGTTTACCAGAGTGAAAAAAGTAGATGAATTTGTAGAAGAGTTGGAAAGGTTTCATTTTGGTGAGATGCCCTTCCATAGAAATGACTCCCACAGCAAAGTGGCTAAACACTGCAAAGAAAATAACGTCCATTTCGAATACACCCACCATTGGGATAGGGAGGAGTTCGTCTTCCGTAGTGCATTGAACATGACAGCCTTGAGGAGAAGGTTCAAAAAGAAGATAACCACAAAAGGTGGGAAGGGGCAGGATGAACAAGCAAAAGTGGATGAAGAAGCAAGAAAAAGAAATGAGGAAGCCCAAAGATTGGCACAAGAAGCTGCAGGGAGAAGAAGAAGAGAAAAGAAAAGTTGCATAAGAGGCAGCTAGAAAAACAGAGGAAGATGCAAGAAATGAAGAAGAAGAAAGGAAAAGGAAGCTTGATGAAGAACTTCAGAAACAAGAAGCAGAGAGGCTCAAGCTGACCCAAACAATGACAGAACAGTCAGCGTCTGACACAGCTGATATTCATACTCAGGATGTGGGGAACCCCCAGGTTCAGGACCCAGAAATACCGACTGTCAGCATACCTGGACAGTCTATGGTCCCCACACTTAAGCTGGTCCCTTTTGTACATAAGGTAGGGGAAGAGATCCCTGATTTTAATAATGTCTTATATGACAAGGAAAGAAAGAGGGTAGTGAAGAGAACGGAAAAGAAGGTTGAAACAGGAGGTCTGTCCGGGAAAATGATAACGGATACAACCGTTGTATATGGAACAGACTGAGATCCCAGATTCACCATTCGAGCAGGAGCTGCCCTGATCCACGCTTCAGAGGATAATGTGGACAAAACAATGACAGACCTGGAGCAATCCAAGAAGTCTTCTTCTCAGCTGAAAGACACATTAAGAAAGGAGAGAGAAGAAAACAGAAAGCTGAAGAGAAAATATGAGGACATGCAAAAAGAGACGAGGTCTTCAAAGGATGAACTGCAGATTCTCCAAGCAGAAAGGAGGTCTATGGAAACCACACAAGAGTGTCTGGAGAGAGTGCAGCAAGAGTATCAAGAGCTAAGGGTGGAGACAGAACAACTGCTGGGAAGGATAGAAGACTTAGAGCTGCAAAAGACCGCTTTGGAGGCAAGTGAGAAGCAAGCTTAGGAACAAAAGATGAAACTTCAAGAGCAGATCACTTCTCTAACAACAGCTTTAGAAGAAGCAAAAGAGCAGTAGGTTGACCTCCAACCTTTCAAAGAACATGTGCTGGCACAAAAGGCCAAGATGCTTCAGCTGCAGACTGCCATAGAGGAAGAGAGATGCAAAGTTTTGCAAATAGACGGCCAATTAGAGGAAATTACGGAAACTTCCTCTTATTTTGTTGATAGATCGCAGGACGTCCTGGAAGTCATGACAGCAAGAATGGCAAGGCTGGAAAATAATGAAGAAACTCCTGCAGAGCTGCCTTCAAAAGATCAACAAGCCCTTAAGCAGGATTACGACTTATTAGAGTTTGCTATAAACACAACAGAAGATTTCAAAAAGACTGTTAAAAAAATGAAAGGAGCATGCACAGAATTTTTCAGAAGGCTCCTGATTACCTATAACTGGTGCCAAATAGAAGCTGAGCAGAGGATAGATGTTTTTCCAGACCACAAATCATTTGTGGAGATTCTACAGAAGAGGTATCAAGAGGAGGAAGCAAAAATACAGCACATTAAGGCCCTTGACCACCAGGTCTTAAGGAGTGAGGTAGATCATTCCGTTATCAGTGTGCAGCTATTGGAGGATCAGTTGTGTTTGAGTGCGGCTAGAATTGAGGCTATCAAGAACCAAGCTGCGAAGTTCGAGATAAACATTCAATTTTTGGAACCTTGTGCGTTTGAAGGCATCGCCTCTGAGGCTTTGGCATGGAAAAAATTTCTGAATACCCAAGTGGGGCCCTCCTCGTGAATGACCATTCGCTTGTGTAATATGTAACGATTTTGTAAACATTTGAGGAAAGTGAAATTTTGGGAGGCGAAGAGTTGGGAAGCCCAAAGGTTATTTGTGGGCAGCCCAACAGTCTCGTCCTTTTTTGTATAAATATATGAGATTTAGAAGAACAAAGGGCTTTTTCCCAGTAAGACATGTAAAGAGATATTGTAAGAAGAACTACTTTTTTGCAATAAAGAATTATTGTATGCCTATCGGAGAAAGTATGGTGGGACGTTCAAATGCTATGCTAATGGATTGGTGAAAGATGAACTATTTCGTTTTTTCTAGTTTTGTCCATTAACTGTGAAATCGTTGTAACTCTTAGAACCTATGTTCTTGTTTGAATGATTTCTGGTTTATTCTGTGAAATTACCACCATGAGTAATGCATGTTGTTCATAAACAATTGGCTATCTGATTGTCTAAATATCTTTAATCGTTCCTGTGTTGTAGGAAGGAATATCAACTATCTGTAATTTCTCTTTATAATGCATGTACAATACACATTACTCATAAATAAGTTATAAGTGGCTCCCCGAGGATAGGTAGATAGTTAGCTTTATTTTAGTATTGCATATATGATTTAGATGCTTGTGAGTTCTAAGACAAGAGGTAAGAACCTGCGCATCACATTGTGACTACTCTTTGCATCTTTATCACCCTGCATTGTTAATTAGGCACGTGCATATCACACTTTAAGTCAAAAAATACAAAAACATACGGTGGACCGGGCCGCAACTGGTAAACCCTTTTGTTACTTGACCTACGGTAGCCGGACCGCAAACCGGACGGATTCCCTACACCAAACAGTCACAGGCTAGTTGGGAATGTTGACTGGGGAGAATCCCTTGCTGTTGTTGCCTGCGAATTTCCAGGCATCAACAAGTCATCATCAGGTTTATTTGATGCTTTGTTTCCTCAGTCTTCATTTTCTTATCTAAATTTAAATCTCGTTCTTGACGACACCTCTACAAACCCATCAGTGTTAGCAGAAGTGGCCAGTCCTACTTCTCCTCTTGCTCCACCTGTCTCATTGATCCCCCATACATCCCATACTACCTCTACATCCTTGCATATTTCATTTTCCCAAGTAGAAGTCCCTTCTACCACCACAATTCTTTCTCTGCAAGTTGATATCCATATTCCCACCTCTTCCTCTTCTCTTATATCTATTTTCCCTACTTCCCCCTTGGACATTTCTCCCATTAGTGTAGAAGTCTCGGTATCTCATACACAACCTAAGCCATCAACCACCCACCAAGAGCAAATCCTACCGAACTCATAAGAGATGGCATATTTTGGAGAGGATGTTGTCCTTAGGAAATATTTTTGGAGCAAGAAAGAGAAGGCAATAATAACAAAGGGAACAAAGAGGACAAGGGACGACACACTCAAACATTTGCCTGCACTTAATCTAGTTGTTTGGAGAACTGATGCCCCTAAAGTTAGACAAGGAGCATTGGATACAACAGATGCTATGGGAGCTTTTGCAGGAGAGAATTATGACTAAGTGTCAAATTTGCATAAGGATCCCCTGGATAAAAAACAAGAATTGCAGAAAGCCAAAGAGGATTTGGCAGCAATAGAGACACGTTACCAAAAGGAGACTCAACTCCTTAGCAAAGAACACCAAGATAAACAAGAACATTTGCAGAATAAGAATGATCATCTCAAGTATCAGCTTGAGAAATCAGAGCTCCTTCATCAGCAACAGGCTGATCAGAATGCTGCCCTCGAGCAACAACTCAAAGAATCACAGTTGTCTTCAGTTGCCTCATCATTTTCCACATTAACAGCTGAAGAATTCAAATAGTTATCATGTAGGGTTAATGATCAATATTATCAGCCTATGATCATTTTGTGCACAAGGTTAAATGAAATGTAGGAACCGTACAATTCATTTCAATCACACTCAGATGTCCTGCTGGAACACCATACTCGAAGAACTGTAGCATCTAAGGATTTTGAGAATGTGTTGGGTTGGAAAACACACATCAGGGATAAACCACAAGACATGCCAATCATGGACAAACTTAGAGCTAAGAAAACCAAAGTCACAATTGAAACTTGGGAAGGAATCTACGATACAATTGATTCCATTATCCAAGAGGGACAAGCAGCATGCAAGGGTAGGTGGACAACTTTTGATGTTTTGCTCGGTTTCTTGAACCTTCCTATGTTAGCTTCGATCAACCAGGCAGTACCTCCCAAGCTAAAATTAGAGGAAATTGAACAAACCCTTACTACAGTTAAGGAGCATATTCAAGGTGTGACCCAGATTACTTTGCAGGAGATTACGAGCTGGATTGAGATACCTAGTCTTGCAATGGTTAAAATACAGGTGTATCTTGGGGAATGGAAGAAGGTAAAAAAGAGGGAAATCACATCCCAGATCTTGAGGGTAGAAGTACACCTAGAACAAGCCAAATACCAGAATGTCGATTTCTTGATGGATCTAGATGCCAAGTGACATTCCGTCCTTAGCCAAACTAAAACCATTTGATTTTGTGATCCCACATCTTGGGAATTTTCGTTTTTGTAAAACTTTGTATAATTATTTAAAGGGAAAGTTTTATAAACTGAATGGGGGGATTTTTTAGAGATTAATAAGTTTGTCAAAAATAAAATAAAATAAATTGTTTCTTCCTAAGTTAATGCAGAATTCATTCTTTGCAGTGCTTTATGTTAATGGACTGTCATCATTTCTTCCTTACCACCAGACCAAAAACATATTGATCGTGACCGAAATATTGTCTTTCTTTTGCAGACACTTCCCATGCAGATTGCTCTGTGTTTCATGATAATTGTGACTCCATAGCCCAATGTATCTTTACTCTATTTCAACCACAACAATATATGAATTCCATTTTATGTCTATATATGGCCTTGCTATATATTTGTGAGAGATCCCTCTCTAGAAACGGAGAAGACAACTCCCTTTCTTAAAGTGGTTTTGTTGTTACCTCAGGGTCCACCTTCCACAACCTTGGGTGCGATTATGAGTGATGATCTAGTTGAAACTCAACCACCTATTCTGCATGATGAAACTCATAAGAATTTGTATAGTTTGTGATGTTTTAAAGATTGAAAGAGAATTTGTATGTGAGTCTCTCCCATGTGATCTTGCGGGGATGAATTCCAAGCTTATGAGTCAATACATTGACTTTGTTGCTGATAGATTGTTGGTGAGTATGCTTCAAGGTTTTATATTTTGTACTAATCAAAATCATTGCATTCTTATAATTCATCTATTGATTCAGTAGTGCTATTGTGGGGTTGGTTAGGGATTGATTTGTAAATTATTTTTTTGATGCATTCAGGTTGCCTTGGGTTGTGCTAAATTTTATCATGTGCTACAGAGCTGTCTTTTGCCAAGGGAAAAAAAGACAAATGCAGGGGTTAACCATTTCAGGAAACATTATCGTCTTCAACAAATTTACAAATCACTAGTTTGCTCCACGGTATAGGCCACTTCTTTCACAAGCAACTTCATATAGGACACGCTAACAAGGGTGAATGGAAGGAACTGACTTACCCCAGACAACCCATAGAAAAACTATTCTCCTAATGAAAATATGTAAATGGGAGGGCTTGGGTTTTTTTTTCTGTAAATGTCTATTTTTGGCAATAGAAGGCAATAGAAGGATAAACTAATTTACAAAAAAAAAAACTTAAAGAAAATATGATAGACAGATTGCTCATTCCAATAATCACAACACAACATCTCATTTCACATACAACGAAGATTCTATAATACTAATGTATTACAAAATCAAAAATTGTGCCCATGGCATATAATGGCAACTTGTTCCCAAAATTTTAATTAAATGTAAAGATTAATCCCGGACTAGAAAAAAATTATAAACTATCTCCTGGTCTAAGTATAAATATTCAATAAATCAACTATTTTCAGTTAATACAACATCACTGAAATCACTAGTCACACAGTATAACCACTAGTTACATAGCTCATGTCATCCTTATGCCAAGGAATGAAGCTCAACAAAGCATCTGCTAGATTACATAATGCGCTATTGGGACGTGGTAGAGCTATATTTTCAAATAGAGGATCTAAAATTTCTGTTGGATTCACAATATAATAGCCTTTTCCAACAGGGACACGGTGTACCATTGCATTTGGGTCAGTCTTATGTATTGTCTCCCTTGCAACTTTAACCCTTGAGTTTAATGCAATCAAAAAGCATTTATTTCCTTCTAGCCCCAATTAGGAAGTTGGTGTTGGAGACATTTACCACCTTACACACTCATTTTGGTCAATTTGGCCTATTTAAACCATTATCCTAAGTATTATTGGCTTAATTAACATCAATGGAGCATTAAATGTCGTCAGTTAGATCACATCCATGCCTACCTTCAGCCAAGGAGGCTAACTTAGCCTTCTCCTACATTCGGGGAGGCTAACTGGAGCACTTCGGGGGTGATTTGAGTGATATTAATGCACCTAATTGCTAATTGATGGTTACAATCAGTTAAACAGGGTAGTGAAGGTGCCTCCCTTCATTAAATTGATTATTTAATGATTATTTAATGAACTGGAGTCAACAGGGGCGCCTCCAACCACTTCTGATGTTCAGTTACACTTCAGTTAACCTCATCGGGGTTCATTTGAGTCATTGAAGTGCTACCACTTGATCGTTGGCTTGCTATGACATGTGTCTGATCTCTTTTAGTTGAGACTCAGTCATTTATTGCACTCCGACTTCAGTTAGGGCTCAGTTGAGTCAATTAGGGTTTTGATCAGTGGTTAACTTGAGTGTTGACTGTGGCTTACATTCAGTTAAGCTAGACTCTCTCATTCAATTCGAATGACCTCCTTAGGAATTCAAATTGCTTCTCATTCATGCTTGTAGCATGACATTGTAATGTATTACTCATTCTTTGTGTGAATATATAGAGCGGCTACTCATTCTGTAGCCCAATTACACCATTTTCATGAGTTATTGTTATTAATCTTTGATGAGACTTGTGTTTAGTATCACTGTGCAAGTTTAATATGGTATCAGAGCTCACGACGGGAGGAAGCTCTATCTCTCAAAAACAAGCTTTTTGACAGATTTATGCATGAAAATTGAGCAATAGCTCAAAAATCCAGCATTGCACCAAAAGCCAAGGCTTACCACTTAATACCCCAAGTAAAGAACTTGTTGATCAAGCTTGCTTGATTGACTATGTTGGTTGTGATGAAAGCCTAAAATGTGCAGGCTGTCTGACCTTACATTGCCCTTTCTATTGTGATTTTCAGGTTTTCTACAGCTGAAGCATTAGCTCCAGCAGATCCAGATGGCCTCCTCAGTAGATCTTTTGACTCCATACAATTTCCACTCATGGAAAGGTGACATGGAGATTCAACTTTTCTCCAGAGGACTCTATAGAGTCACCATGGACACTGAACCTGAGGCTGGTTCTGCTATAGACAAATCAAGATTCTTGAACAAGAAGGATGAAGCCTTTGGATTCTTGTGCCTCTCTTTTTCCCGGGATCTTCTTTTCCATCTTTCAGGATTGAAGACTCCAAAGGAAATATGGGACAAATTGGAAACCCTATATGGAAATCAAGATGACTTGAGAGTTTACCATCTCGAAAATGAATTAATGTCTCTACATCCCTCCAATTTCGAGACTTTGAATGAATTTTTCACTAAGTTCAAGCACATTGTCTTACTCTTGAAGCAATGCAAAGTGGAGAAGGCGGATGATCAGCTCATCCTCGCCATACTCTCCAAACTTGGAGCTGATTATTCAATTTTTGTTTCTACATTCCATGCGGGGAAGCTCACAACCCCTGGATGGAAGATGCCTACACTCAATGCCTTCATTGAGTCCCTCACAAGTGAACATGATAAGCTTGTCCAGATAGGGATCATCAGATCCTCCCATGATCAAGCCCTCCATGTCTCGGGGCCCAAAGATCTGAAGGGTAAAGGAAAGCAGCAGAAGAACCCAAAAACTAAATTTGATGCTCCTAAGCCTAGAGTTGAAAACCAGCAACATGATGAGTCTTCCGGCTCAAGGAAGAACAAAGGAAAAGGGCACCATGGAAAGGAAAAAGTCAAGTGTTCATACTGCGGGAAGGGTTTCCACCATGAACATGCCTACATGACGAAGAAGCTTGATGAAGCAACCTCTCTCCTTGAGAGAAATCACATCAATCTTCCAGAAATATTTCGGAGGAGAGATCAGCAAGATCGGGAACCACAACATGAAAAAGGTCATGCCCTCATGGCAAGCACTTCGAAGTCCAAAGCACTCTTGATTGATTATGGAGCTTCAAAGCACATGATGGCTGAAAGAGACTCCTTTTCATCCTTTGAGACCGGCAAATCCATTCCCATCCACATGGGAGATGACTCCACCATCATTTCAGAAGGACAAGGTACGGTTGATCTTGAGAATGGCTATTTTTCAAATGTTTTGTATATACTGTCTCTGGCATCAAATCTCGTTAGTGTCTATCAGATGACACATACTGGAGTGCCTAAGAGAGTTTTTTTCAGCCCAAATGATGTTGAGATAACGGAGCTTGCATCAGGGAAACTCATTGCTAAAGGTCTTGCAAACCATCATGCAAGAGCCTATGAGTTCTCCCACTTTGTGCCGGATGCAAAGCCCACCGCTCTGCTAACTCATGGAAACAAGGTTAGTAGGCTATGGAATGAAAGGTTTGGCCATCTAAATTTCAAATATTTGCAGCAATTACAGAAAAACACCATGGTTGAAGGCCTCCCGGTCATCAAAGCAACCACCGGAAATTGCAAGGGTTGTGTGATTGGAAAACACCCTGAGCACAAGTTTGATCGGGGGAAGGCAAACCGAGCTACATGCATATTAAGGCTGATACATTATGATATCATCGATCTTATGCTTGTCACATCCATGAATGGATCAAGGTATCTTCTGACTTTTATTGATGATTTTTCAAGGTATACATGGGTCTTCTTTCTCAAAAAGAAGTATGAAGTATGTGAAAAAATTTCTGAACTTAAGGCCTTGATCGAGAATGCCTCTAGGTTTAATATCAAGATATTGAGATCTGATAATGGTGGGGAGTATGTCAGTAATGAGTTGCTACACATATGCTCCCAAAGTGGTATTCAGGTCCAACATTCAATTCCCTACACTCCCCAACAGAACGGTGTCACGGAAAGGAAGAATCGGTTTCTCAAGGAGATGACCACCTGTATGTTGGAATCAAAGAAGCTTGCTACAAATTTGTGGGCTGAATCCATGCATGCTGCAGCATACATTCAGAACAGGGTGCCACACTCATCCATGAAAGGGAAGACCCCTTTCAAAGCATACTTCGAACACAAGCTGGATGTGTCAAACCTACGGGTGTTTGGGTCCACTGCATGGGTCCGGATTCCACTTGATAAAAGAAGGGCTTTGGAACCAAAAAGCATATAATGTCTGTTTATTGGGTATCTTGATGAATCAAAAGGTTTCAAGCTGTTGGATATCAAAACAAAATAGATCATCATCGAGAGAAGTGTCAAGTTCGATGAGCCTCTTTAGAAGGTGGAACTAGTGAAGGAGAAAACTGCTGAATTTCCTTCCTATTCTACTGAATATTTGGATGATGAAATTGGGGGTGATGACCTTGATTTGGATCCTCTAATTTATGATATCAGTGTGTAGTAATAATCAGATGCTGAATCAAAACATGAAGTTCAAAATCATCTTCCCACATGGGCCCGACAAACACTCTCCTTCGTAGTAGATAACATTGGAAATCCGGATGATCCAAGGAGAACCCGGTCTGATTTCCAAAGAGCAGGTATTTCGCTCTCTTGTCCTGATAATTTGCTGTCCGAAACTTGCTATTTGATGATTATTTCAGACCCAAAATCCTACTACCATGCTCGGAAGGATCCGAGATGGCAAGTTGCCATGGATGAAGAGATGAATTCTCTTCAGAAAAACACTACTTGGGAGCTAGTTTCTCTTCCTCCGGGAAGGAAATTGGTTCAATGCAAGTGGGTGTTTCAGACCAAGGTTGTTGTTGATGGCAGCACCTGCAAATATAAGGCAATTTTGGTGGCAAAAGGTTTCTCTCAGGTCCAAGGAGTGGACTACCATGAGACCTTTGCACCGGTTGCAAAAATGGACTCCATCCGCCTAGTTTTGGCAATTTCAGCATCTAAGCAGTGGGAAGTGCATCATATGGATGTTAAGTCAACATTTCTGCATGGAGATCTTCATGAGGAGATATACATGAAGCATCCTAAGGGCTACATCACTGATCCATCTTTGGTTTGCAAGCTAAAGAAGTCACTACACAGGTTAAAACAGGCCCCAAGAGAGTGGTATTCCAAGATGGATGCCTTCCTTCTCTTGCAAAACTTCCAAAGGTGTAGATCATATCCAAATGTGTATTTATAGTAGTATTATAGTCATTTCATAATTATTGTTTTATATGTTGATGACTTATTGATCACAGGTAGCACAATTGCTTCAATTTCAGCCATCAAAACTGCTCTCCACAATGCCTTTGAAATGAGTGATTTGGGGCTCCTAAAACAATTTTTGGGGCTCGAAATTGAGCAAAATTCTGATGGGATTATGGTCACTCAGTCCAAATACATTTCAGACCTGTTAGTCAAGTTTAACATGGCTGAATGTAGCCCTGCACCATTCCCTTTCCTTTCAAGGATCAACCTTGAAGAAGGAAAAAGCACACCTCCCATGGACTGCACTATCTATCGATAGTTGATTGGTAGCTTGTTGTACTTGACACATTTTCGACCTAATATCTGTTATGCCATGAATGTTGTATCAAGATACATGTAGCAGCCTCATGATCTTCATTGGAAGGCAACCAAGAGAATTCTCCAGTATATTCAGGGAACCAGGACCTACGGCATTCACTATGCTGCAGACTCCGAGCTAGAGCTGGTTGGATACATAGATTCAGATTGGGCGGGTGATTATATTGATTGGGAGTCTACTTTAGGATATGTATTCATGTTTGGTGGTGGCCCCATTTTCTGGTCTATCAAAAATCAGGCTACCATAGCACTATCTTCAGCAGAGGCCGAGTATCGAGGAGCGGTGAATGCTTGCATCCAAGCAGTTTGGTTGCAAGGCATTCTTTCAGAGTTTGATCTTGGTAGTAATTTTTCCACTGTACTCTTTTGTGACAATCAAAGTGCTATTAATATTTCCATAGATCCACTTACCAGACAGAGGACCAAGCATGTAGAGATCCACATGCACTATATCAAGGAGCTAGTGCATGACAGGACCATCATTCTGCAATACTGCCCGACTGATGAGCAGATTGCAGACATCTTCACCAAGAGCTTTTCAGAAAAGAAGTTCACTTACCTCCGTTCACTATTGGGGGTGAGTTCATCAGGGTGATTTAGACTACTTTTAGTGTTCAGCTTGAGGGGGGGTTTTTCCCACTGGGTTTTCCCTCTTTTCCTCACTTAGTTTGTTTTTTAGCATTGTTTCAGTTTCAGCATTGTACACGATGACCTATGGCCTTAGTTGCCGAGGCCCTAGCAGTTTTATGCATTTATGTTTTCTAACTCCTCCTGAGTATAGCTTAAGGGGGGGTGTTGGAGACATTTACCACCTTACACACTCATTTTGGTCAATTTGGCCTAGTTAAACCACTATCCTAAGTATTATTTGCTTAATTAACATTAGTGGAGCATTAAATGTCATCAGCTAGATCACATCCATGCCTACCTTTAGTCAAGGAGGCTAACTTAGCCTTCTCCTACATTCGGGGAGGCTAACTGGAGCACTCCGAGGGTGATCTGAGTGATATTAATGCACCTAATTACTAACTAATCGTTACAATCAGTTAATTAGGGCAGTGAAGGTGCCTCCCTTCATTAAATTGATTATTTAATGAACTGGAGTCAACAGGGGCGCCTCCAACCACTTCTGATGTTCAGTTACACTTCAGTTAACCTCATCGGGGTTCATTGGAGTCATTGAAGCGCTACCACTTGATGGTTGGCTTGCTGTGACATGTGTCTGATCTCTTTCAGTTGAGACTCAGTCATTGATTGCACTTCGACTTCAGTTAGGGCTCAGTTGAGTCAATTAGGGTATCAGTGGTTAACTTGAGTGTTGACTGTGGCTTACATTCAGTTAAGCTAGACTCACTCATTCAATTCGAATGACCTCCTTAGGAATTCAAATTGCTTCTCATTCATGCTTGTAGCATGACATTGTAATGTATTGCTCATTCTTTGTGTGAATATACAGAGCGGCTACTCATTCTGTAGCCCGATTACACCATTTTCATGAGTTATTGTTATTAATCTTTGATGAGACTTGTGTTTAGTCCCTAGATCACTGTGCAAGTTTAATAGTTGGTGTCAACTCATTAGCATTATCTTGACCCTGCAAATAAATGAGACAAAGTAAGATGCATGGAAATAAGAATTTAAACATTGATGATCCTAGATTAAATAATTACAATCTTACCTGAACCCTAGATGCAAAGTCTTGAGATGCAACTTCTACTTGTGCTTGTGCAATTTTTTGCTAACATTGACATACAATTAAATCATATCATAGAAGAAAATATTTCCAACATGTAAAATGAAATTTTTATCAATATGTAAATTAAAAGGTTGAGAACATACTATTGTTTCGCCTACAGCTGGTGTGTTTGGAGTGCCATCCTTCTTTTGATGGCACTTCTGCCATAAGTGTGCCCTAGTAATGCTTGTAGTTGTATCATCAGAGGCTATAGATTTTTCCTATTTGCAACAAGTAAAATAGTATGGTTAAGTTCTGACATTACAATGAAACTAAAATATGCTACTATTTATCATATCGGATAAAATATCATCACAATTGTTTACCATATCATCTTCGACCCGTTGATAACCTCGACGTCTAGAGGTGTGCAAGTCCCTCTCCTTTTCTCTATTTTCCTTGTTTTTTTCCTTATATCCTAGAAATCAATTGAAAATAACATATATAAGTCAACATTACAAGCCAATAGACATTCTAAAAAACTTGATTATATAATATGTGAACTTTTTGCTCACCAGGAATTCAGTGGTGGCTTATGACAGGACAAATTCTCTCCACACTGTCTCACTTATCCTAATTGGAGGATCATTTTTTAATCTTTCCTCTGTTGACTCTAAGGGTCACAATATTTTTTGGTCTACTGATATCTATGGTTGTTTGCCTTATGGCCAATGGATTTCATACAATAATCTTTATGGACTAGAGGGATTATGAATTTTTCCTGCAACATACAAGAATTGCATTTTTAGATGTCATACATGGTTTGAAAATAAACTTCAAAATCATCCAAAAATAGAAATGTTGAAAACAAATACACGTATTGTCTAATACTCACATTAATAATGTTTGACAAGTCCTCCTTTAATTGATCTGATACCTTTCTCCAAGCAGAATAATTGTTTGGAACCATTTCCCTTGCGAGAACACCTAGTAATGAAGATAGCTTCACGGAGTTTGGACCAATTGGCTGGTTCTTTTGATTGATATGAATTTCGATCTTTTCCTCCAAGTTATTGATATCTGCACATTTAGTTTCTCCACTACCTTTCTTCTTGACTTTCTCCGTCGATTCTTGTGTAGAGGGATCTTCTTCTTGTATACTAATATATTGTTGAATTTCTTGTTTGTGAACATCTTATATAAAAGAAGGGCATGTAAAGGTCTTATGGATTTTTAAGTCATAAAAAAATGTTTATGAAGAACTACAACATTATACATTAATGAGCTTACCTTGTTCTTCATGTTGATCTTCCTCTTTTTGTGTCAAGGGATCTTCCCCTTCTACACTGTTATCCATATGGCATGGTTGTTTGTGAACATATTCTATAAAACAAGGGAACATAAAGGTGTTATGGATTTATTAATAATAAGATTTATACTTATAAAGAACTAGAAAAATATGAATTAATGGGCTTACCT
The DNA here is from genome assembly GCA_001517045.1 of Pseudotsuga menziesii. Classification (NCBI taxonomy): domain Eukaryota; kingdom Viridiplantae; phylum Streptophyta; class Pinopsida; order Pinales; family Pinaceae; genus Pseudotsuga; species Pseudotsuga menziesii. The sequence goes on along the minus strand of LPNX010593715.1, from coordinate 570,777 downwards.
TGTTCATATTGCTCCTCCTCCTGAAAAGAGGAAAATGTATCTTTGTCATTTCCTTCTTTGTTAGGAATAGTAGAGTCATTCGAAGGCATAGAAGGTGTAATCTTCTTTTCTATTATTTGTATTTTCCTCTTCTTTATAATTGTAGCAAAGAATGTTATTAAACATATGCCGAACATCATCATACAATAAAAATAACCATTATATACTACATAAGGAAATACATTGTTATATTTATAAATATTTACCTTCTTAGATGCATGTCCCTTTCTATCCCATTATATCATTTTGGCGCATTCTTTTTTAAAATTTCATAGTCATATTTCTTTGATTTCACGTCATAATCTGTTTTCTCTATTTTTTTCAAAATGATTAGAGTATTGATTAGCCATAGCCTATTAGATTACTATTAAATTACAAAGTAATATGTTCTAACAATTTAAATATCCATAAAAATAATGATATGATTTAATCACAAACAATCGCTTACCTCCATGTCTCCACTTGTACAAATCCTGCATAACCAAAAAAATAAAGTCTGTCATCACTCAATTGATAAATAAAGGTTCATAACTATAGAAAGTTGTTTAAATGATTAATCTATCCAACAAGTTTCAAAAGTAAAAGGGAATGAACCATACATAGGGTAGAACATTAATGCCAAAATAATAACTCTACTATATATCATGAACAACAACTATCTTCATCAAAATTAATTCTGACAAAGTTTATGATCTTGTCGAATGAAATTTTACTTTGGCAATGTTAAAGGGATCGAGATTTTGTTCCTTCTTCATGGGAGTGGTCTATCACTATGTATAATGATGTGATTTTTCCGAAGACATTGGTCAACACCAATTGAAAATTATTCTAATCCAAAAAACAACATTTTCTCACTCCTTTGCAAGTTCGGGGAACTTTAAAAACTTCAATAAAATCAAACTCAATCATATTTTAGGGTCTTAAAAGAACCAAATCTCAGATTCAAACTATTTTTTGCATTTTTCTAGGGATACTTGTGTAATAAAACAAAATATAACATTCACTAAGAAGGAATACCCCTCATCCTTAGAGACTACAAGTAGGACATGGTTTACACATGCAACCCCAAAGATAAAAACGGTAACTGTCTTGCGGTAGTGGGAAAGTGCATTCCAACTCTAGTGGTCACAAAACAATCACAACCCAGCAAAATCAAGGCAAAAAATCCCATGAATTATCTAGGAAGAGCCACCGTAGTCCAAGGTCATCCCTAGAGGACTTATACATTCCATATCCTATCCTAGAGGGCTTATATAGCCCACGACCAATCCCTAAAGTGCTTAAACACAATCACATCCTTCTAGGATGAGTTCAATACAATCACGCCCAACCCAAAAGGACTCCATAACAACCACAACCTCCTTAAGAGGAGGCAAAACAACCATCTCCATCCCATAAGGAAAAATGAACAGTCACGACCATCTTCTAGGAGGTCAACAAAGTCACAACTAGCCCACAAGGGCTCCAAAAGTAGTCACAACCTGCTAGGAGGAGAAAATTATAGTCACCACCTTCTAAAGAGGAGGAAAAGCAGTTACGACCAACCCATAAGGTCAAATGGTCATGCAAAACTTTAACATGATTATTCCCTAGAATTCTTTCTAGGGTTTGTTGGTGATGCTTGGGACACTTGTTGGGAGCCTACCATTTTGGCTTGGGTTTGTTGGTGAGGCTTGATGCACTTGTTGGAGGCCTAACATTTTGGCTATAGTTTATTGATGAGGATTGACGCATTTGTTGGAGGCCTAGAAGTTGACTAGGGTTTACCTTAGAGGATTAACACAAACGCTCGAGAGACCTAGAACTTGTCTAGGGTTTGTCCATAACGATGATGCACCTTGTTCATGGCACTTGTGGTGAGTTAGGGTTTATCAGTAGGGTTTGGCATGACATCTCCTTTTCCTCTTTAGTTATGGAGAACTACTACTTGTGGTATCTCTGGTTATCTACATTTATAGCGCACTTGTTCAATGTTGCATATGAGCTAGTGATGGCACACTTGATATGAGTCTTAAAGAAACGAAGCTCAAATATTGGAAATTTTTAGCCACTTTATAGGGATACCTTTTCCCAAAAAACCAGCATGTTGTGCATCAAAATACTAGTAAATGGATCTATAACTTCAATTCTTGACAGTTTTTGAGTTCATGGAAGCAATAAACCCAATTCTAGGTCAATCTGTGCACATTGAAAACAAAAAATCAACAAATCTAGGCACATTCTTTGAAAACCCATAACTACCATAAAACTTTAACATGATTATTCCATAGCATTCTTGATAGGGTTTGTTGGTGAGGGATTGATGCACTTGTTGGAGGCCTAGCAGTTGACTAGGGTTTACCTTCAAGGAATGATGCACATTCTTGAGAGACCTAGAAATTGTCTACAGTTTGTCCTTGATGATGAGGCTCCTTGTTCATGCTAGTTTAGATCTAGTATGGATCTGCCTTATACTCAAACACCTTTGGAATTATAAATTTTCACTGTAAGGACTATCTATTAAAATGGATAGATGTCATAACTTGAGAGAGAGAGAGTATTAGAGTGTTGTAGCTTTATATTAGACATGTATAGTAGCTAGCAAGATATCTCAGTCTCTAAAAGTGAATAAACCTCACCCTGAGAGGCTACAAGAAGGACAAGGTTTACATAGGAAGCCCCAAAGATGAACACGGTAACGGTCTTGCAGTAGTTGGAAAGCACAGTCCAACTCTAGTTGTCACAAAACAATCACAACCTAGTTAAATGAATGCCAAACATTGCATGAATTAGCTAGGAAGAGCCACCACAACCCACGATCAACTCTAGAGGGATTATATAGTCCATGACCCAGCCCTAGAGGAGTTATACAGCCCATGACCCAACCCTATGGTCCTTAAACACAACCACAACTTTCTAGGAGCAGTCTAATACAATCACCCCCGAACCAAAAGAACTCTGTAACGGTCACATCCTGCTAAAGAGGAGGAAAAACAATCACCATAATCCCATATGAAAAAACGAGCATACACCTATTAAAGAGGAGGAAATCACAGTCCAAACCTGATATAGAGGAGGCAAAACAATCATGACCAACTTGTAGGAGGTCAACACACTCACATCTAGCCAACAAGGGCTCCAAAATAAGTCATGACCTTCTAGGAGGAGGAAATTACAGTCACCACTTGCTAAAGAGGAGGAAAAGCAGTCATGACCAACCCATAGGGTCAAATGGTAACCCAAAAATTTAACATGATTATTCCCTAGAATTGTTTATAGGGTTGGTTGGTGATTCTTTACGCACTTATTGGAATCCTACCATTCTCGCTTGGGTCTTTTGGTGAGGCTTAACGCACTTGTTGGAGGCCTAGAGTTTTGGCTAGGGTGTGTTGGTGAGGACTGACACATTTGTTGGAGGCCTAGTAGTTGACTAGGGTTTACCTTAGACGATTGGTGCACATGCTTAAGAGACCTAGAACTTGTATAGGGTTTGTCCTTAGTGATGACACACCTTGTTTATGGTGCTTGTGGTGCTAGGGTTTATCCATAGGGTTTGGTCTGACATCTCCTTTGTCTCTTCAGTTATGGAGAACTACTCCTTGTAGTATCTCTTGGTGTCTACATTTATAGTGCAATTGTTCAGTGATGCATATGAGCTAGGGTTTGTCTATACTAATCCTTGGTGAGGGAACACTTGATATGAGGCTTAAAGCAATGAAGCTCAAATCTTGGCAATTTTTGGCCACTTTATAGGAATACCTTTGCCCAAAAAAACAACTTGTTATGCATCAAAATAGTGGTAAACGACACTATAACTCCAATTCTTTCCAATTGTTGAGTTCATTCCAGTAATAAACCTAATTCTAGGTTGGCCTATACACACTGACAGCAAAAAATCAACAAATCTGGGCACATTATTTGAAAACCCATAATTACCATAAAAATTTAACATGATTATGGCATAGCATTCTTTCTAGGGTTTGTTGGTGAGGGATTGACGCACTTGTTGAAGTCCTGTGATGCATAGGGGTTGCTTATGGCTGGATAAAACATGCTCAATGACTATTGCTGTCATGCATAAGATTTTAGGTTTGTCGCACAAAAGTGAATATCTTAGAAAAACTATAGCACTTTATGAATGAAATGTAGAAGAGGCTTATTAGAAATATGGCACATAGAGGAATGAGAGGAACAATGAATTTTTCCATCACTAATCCTGAAGTAAGATTCTCTACACAATTTTAGATAGCAAAAGTGGTTTCAAAATGTAGGAAGTATGTGTTCATTCTGAGGGTGATGTTTGCATTCAAACAATACACTTAAGGAATTCATGAGTTGGTTGAAATATCTGCTAGAAGAGTTTATTCAAGACTTCCTAGAGACATAGAATTTAAGCAAGGTCCAATTTCACTTGAGCTGGTCCCTATTGATGGTTTCCATGATATAGTGGAATCCACTAGAGGGATGGGTGTACTATATAGAAATTAAAGAGACATTCTTAGTACAAAACTTCAATGTCTAGAAAAACAACACATATAAGGAAATCTAATAGACTACACAATTGACATTTCAAAAACATGTGATTTAAGTGATATCCAAGTCATATCACATTCGACCCTCATTGATAAATAAGTATGTCTCTCTTCTATTCTTCTCTATTGATGTGCACAATATATTCACTTCACCACTCACCAATCCATCGTTCATAATGGGTGTGTTACCATTTCATGTTACATATAGTGACATTAAGGAATCTATGGAGGATTGGCCTATAGATTTCCAAGAACAACTTGATCCAAATGTATGAATTCTAAACAAAACAAAAAGTGATCCAAAGCAAAAGGTAGAAGTGAGAGGCTCTACAAGTACAAGAGTGTGTGGTTCCACAAGACTAAGTGCCAAGAAGAAGGAGTGGTAATTATTACAAAAAGAATCCCCATGGTTGCAAAAAATGAATTGCACAAACATATTGTCTTCCTATACATAATACCAAGAAAGGTCATAGCAGCAAGGAAAGGAAAATTATCTATTATGAAAGCATTGAGAAAATACCTGCAAGAACACAGAACACAAAATGCAGAAAAAGAATGCAGTGAAACTTAAGTCCGTAGTTACACCTCATGTAGTTCACTGCAATATATCCCAACAACTTTTCTTCAGATTTCGTGGTGTTGAATATCGGAATTAAAGAAAGTAAACGCTGGCCTTTCACAACAGAAAGAAAAATTCACCCTTTCCAAGCAAAACTATTTGCTGGAGATAAAATGGGAAAGTCAAGTAGATTCATAATAGGTTACCTTGTAAGCTAGGTTAGGGGTCCCATTTTTTTAATTAAATTTCATATTTTTTTTGGTATATTAATTTTGTTTTTTTTTTTTTTGTTTTCTTTTGGTAAGTAATCAATGGACCCTATCTCCCATGTATGATTTTTATCCAATATTATTACTTAGTGACTGGAGGAGTACTAAGAATAGATTCAAATTGTATACCATCGATCATTGCCCCACAAGGAGAAGACTATCAATGTATTCCCACTTGCAGTATTTCTTTCGATTAATTATTAAAACTCGGTGCAGGTATGTTAAAAGTTGTATTTCTCTCCTTAAATGTATAATTTTTCATTATTTTAAAAGTTTCATTTCTCTCCCTAAATGCACAATTTTGATCTTGTTCATGGGTGTGTGCAAGAAGTTGAGGGACCTTTTAGATGCAATGCTACTTTTAGGAAACACGCTCATGATACAAAAAAACACAACGCGCTCGCGTTATGTAATTCTTGGCTTAGTTAAGCTCGAGCCTGACATGTCATATGACACGTAGGTTAGGCTGAGCAAAACGCACATGCGTTTTATAGTAGCAAAACATGTACGCATTATGGAGAAGCAAAATGCGCACGCGTTATGGAGAAGCAAAACACGCACGCATTTTAGAGAAGAAAATCATGCACGTGTTATCAAGAACCACAAAAAATGGTTTTACTACACGGCTAGGGAAATGACTAAAAACAATAGTTTTCATCATCAATACTTAGGACCTATAGTAATATTTTAGCATTATCAAGAACAACATCTCAAACAACCATGCCTAACCTCCCAATAGTATAATTTTTCTTTGTGTTGCAATGTGGACACCATTATGAGGTTTTAGAACTATGTATGGGTCATAGTCCCATGACCATGAGAGAGGAAACTCAAGACTTATGTCCTAAAGGTATCTTTTAAGCCTTTAGGTCCATGAACAAGGCATCGAACCTGCACATAGGACCTTCTCATGTGATATTTTGCATCTAAGAGAGAACATGCAGTACATTAGAGTTCTCTTAGCACTAGAAACATATACATAGACATAGTTGATGGAGGAAACCTTGTCCTTAGCCCCCAAAGGAATCCTAGATAGATATAGGGCCAATAAAAACACCCCAAATAAACACGCATGATCTCTTGAGGGTATCCTCAACCTTTAAGTTGGGATATGGCTATTATTAGGACTTTTTTAGCATTAGATATGGAGGATAAGGTGTTAATCATGGTTGGTATAGAGAGCTTTAATTTTAGGTTGTAAACCAGATTTTAGGGCCCAAGGTCCATGAACGACACCTTGAATCACCATAGATGACCTCTCATGTTGATATTTTTATTTTGAATGGGGATATGGGAACCATTAGGGGTTTCTAATACTATGTATGTGTCTTAGGACCTTAGACATAATAAGGGAGGAAACCTAGGCCTTAGCCCCTAAAAGATGCTTCTATCCATCTAGAGCCAAGAATGATGTGTTGAACAACCTCAATATATCCTTACATGGTTTCATTTACCTTGAAATGGGGATATTAGTGCCATTAGAACATTTTTAGTAAAAAGTACAGATATTAGGTCCCTTTACATGGGTGGGGGGAACACTTTGTCCTTGGGCCTTAAACGACATTGTTAACCATTTAGGGCCAAAATTGATTCCTCCAACCACCACACATGACGTTGCAAGTGAGTCATTTGAATCTTAATCGGGATATGCATGCCATCATCAATTGTTGAGCACTAGGTATGCATGTAAAGGCCATGGACATAGTCAGGGGAGGAAACTATGGCCTTATAGCCTAACTAAAGCTTCTATGCATCCATGGATAGGAATGATGCCTTAAAAAATCACAAATTCCATATCATAGGTATATTTGGACTATGAATATGGATGTTAGTAGAATTAGGTGGTTTTGAGCAGCAGGTATGGGAACTCTAAGACATGTTTGATGGAATATGTTCATTTCTTAGACCATAATGGAATTTTTGAGGCACCCATGTTAATGAAAAATTCCTTGAAGCACCACATATGACCTACTCAAGGTATGCTCGGTCTGCAAGAAAATATGCACATGCCTTTAAGAGTTTTTGAGCATTAAATATGGGTATTAAGTCCTCAACATGGTCAAGGGAGGAAATACAAGAATCGATCCCTAAATAATATTTCTAGCATCTATGGCTACACATGTGCTATACTCACTATCCCTATATGCCTTACTCACTTTCCCTCCCTAACTTTGTATTTCCATCTCTCTCTATCTCTATGTGTATGTGTGTGCATCTTTTCACTTCTCTCTCTAACAACCTCCCTCTGTCTCTCTATCTCTATGCATATGTGTGTGTCCCTCTCTCACTTACCATCTCTCAAAACCTCTCTCCACCTTATTTATACCTCCCTCGCTATCCATCCATACATCATTCTCTCTTTATTGTTCCCCCCTTCGCCCTCTCTCGTTGTTTATCACACCTCCCCCCTCTCTCTCCCACACAATCTATCTCTCTCTCTATGTGTGTGTGTGTGTGTGTGTGTCCCTCCCTCATTCACATCTCTCATAACCTCTCTCCACCTTCACTATAACTCCCTCACTATCCCTCCCTCCACCACTCTCTCTCTCTCTCTCTCTATCACTAACCCCTCTCTCTCTCTCTCTTTGTGTGTGTGTGTCTCCCTCCCCCTTTTTTCTCTCTATATATTTGTGTGTGTGTAACTCTGTCACCACCCCTCTCTCATAGTCTCTCTCCACCTTCTATATACCTCCCTCACTAAACCTCCCTCCATATCAATCTATCTGTCATTCACCCCCCTCCCTCTTTATCGCTCACCCCTCCCTTCCACTCTCCCACACAATCTCTCTCTCTCTCTCTCTCTCTCTCTTTCACTTCCCATATCTCATAATCTATCTCCACCTTCTATATACCTCTCTCACTATCCTTTCCTCCATCACTCTCTCTCTCTCTCTCTCTATTTCTAACCCCTTTCCCTCTCCCTTTGTCGCTCACCCATCCCCTTCTCTCCCACATAATATGTGTGTGTGTCCCCTTCTCTCACAAAATCCCTCTATCTCTCCCTCTCTCTCCACCTTCTATTTACCTCTCTCTATCAATATCTCCCTCCCTTCTCCCTTAATTACCAGACCTCCATGGAATTATTCATCTACCTATCCTCTCCCTCTCTCTCACTCTCAACTTGTATCCCTCCCTCCCTATCTCTTTTCACCCTCCCTCTCCATGTTTCTCTCTTTCACAGCCTCCCTCTCTCTCCATCCCCCAACCCTCCACCCTCTGTCTTGGCCACCATCTCTCTCTCTCTCTCTCTCTCTCTCTCTCTCTCTCTCTCTGTCTCTGTGTGTGTGTGTGAACCTGCCCACTTTTTGTCCTTGTGTCGATCCCCCAACCCCGACTCTCACACACACAACTTCTATTGTTCCCTCAATATCTCTTTCTTTCACTTTATCTCCATCCCTCCCTCATGCCACCTCCTCCCTCTCTATATTATTTTCTCTTACACTCTCTCCACATCATTCTCTCTCTCTCTCTCTCTCTCTCTCTCTCTCTCTCTCTTATACGTCCTTCCTCTATTTTTTCAACTTATTCCTTCTCCTCAACCCCCTACCTCATTATGACCCCTATTATTTCATTTATCACATCTCATTCCCATCTCTTCAATTCCCCCCTCCTTCGCCTCTCTCCTCGAACACATCCTATTTCTCCTCTCAACTATTAACCATCCCCACTTGAATTTCCAACATCTTCCTAGGCCCTTAACCCTTCCCCACCCCCTCTCAACCATTAACCATCCCCACTTGAGCTTCCAACATCCTCCTAGGCCATTAACCCTTCAACACCCCCTCTAAACTATTATCCATACATTTGATATATTACATATAGTGCTAGATTTTTAGCTTTACAAAACACGTGCACGTTATAGAACTACATAACACGTACGCGTTTTGTAGTTCTATAACGCGCACGCGTTTTCCAATTCTAGAAGGGAGGGAAATGTAATTTGAATTTAAACATGCCAATTCACTTTCTTGCATCTCACCAATAGTCCTATGTGTATGGTTTGAAATTCGCTTCGGTAATACCAAACCTATGCTATGGTATATTATAAACCATAGCTAATTGGGCATTTCTTCCAGTTTCTGAAGAAGTCATTGTTTACGCACTCGTTATAGTATGCTACACACAATAATTTTTGACGAAATCTTAAACATAAATACCATTTTTTATGCAAATTCTAAATATGTAATTTTTATTAAAAAAATATTATATTTTCCTATTTTTTTTCAATTTCTATTGTGTCCTAACTCATTAAGTCAAAAAACACGTTGTTAGTGTTTTTTCCATAACTTTTTCAATTCTTAATCATTTTAATAATCAATTATATGGTGCACTAGAAGACATCGACCTATACATTCTATAAAAAACCCATTTCATGATTATTTCATTAAGACCTTCAAGGGCTGCACCCACAAAAGAAGTACCATTTTTGAGGAATGATCACTTAGATAATTAAAAAAAAAAAAAATTACTAATTTTATTTTTGAAAAATAGCACTGCACTAGTGCTATATGTTATATACATTCCCGCAAATTTTTGTATCCCGAAAGGATCATTTAGGCCCTCAAAGGCTGCACCCAAAAAAACATACACCTTATCATTTGCCTAAAAAATAAAAAGTGATTGTTAGAAAAAATGAAACTTGACATAGTTATAAAAATTTTCAATACATAAACCTTATATATTCGGAAACGTGATTAAATTTCCTACATTTAATATTTTTTACTCAAAGCAAGATATTTTGTTTAAGTATCTCAAAAAATACAATTAAATTGAGGGATGCCTGATTTTTCAGTTTTCTATTGCATCTAATGTGCCAAAATTGACCCTCATTACCTTGCACTCACCCTCATTTGTTGCATTTTCCTTCCTAAATGTACAAATTTAACATGTTTCCTGCTTTCGATAAATTTAGATATTTAGGGAACCCAATCAATAAAAAAGAAGGAATTTATATCCCAACCTCAGTCTCACCTGTATTGGGGATGAACATTCAATCCCACAAATGAATTAGATGCCATAGGATATTGTGAATATGTCTTTATCCCATCCGAAATATTACCATGAATTCGATGGATAGTTCAAATTTTGCATTGATAAATTAGCTCAACCCGTTGTTGTGAATGTTGTTGGGCATTTTGGCTAGTTTCATGTAAGAAATAGCTTAGTTTAAATCCTTCTAGGTTAGGTGCACTAGTCTACCCCAAAGGGTTTACTAGGAATTCATCTATGACTGTGAGAAAGCATCCCTTACTAAAATAAGTACGGTAACCTACAACTCTTTGGGGAACCTACAAGATGATGCATTGATTACCATCCTCGCGAGACAACTAATTGAGCACCTATTGAATGTCCAATGGTGGGATTTATTTAATATATCATCATAGTGAGGAACTGCAAAAAAACAATGGGAGAAGAAAAGAAGGTGCAAACATCAAATAAAGTGATTGAACTAGAAAACAAGGTGAAGGTATGTCCTTCATTTTCTAAGGAAATTGTCCATGACTATGCAACATTTGGTGGCCACGCAATTGAGGGCCCTATTTCTTGTTTTTTGGAAAAATCCCATTGTTAAGAATGGAACCATTCATTGCTTCCAATGGCTTCACTAAGTTATTCTGTTCTTATTCTATATAGGATTTAAACAGTGACACAATAATAGCCTTCATCTTTGCTGCTCACTTCACATTTTGGCTAATATTACAATGATATAGACAAAAGAAAACACCCCATTTTTCTCTTGTTTTATTTTCTCCTTCCACCCAGGGTTTCAGGTTACTCAACTATCACCCTATGCCCTTACCTCTATTTCTCACTTCACATTTTGACTAATATTGTAATGATATAAATAAATAAATAAATGCCTAATTTTTTTCCTCTTATTTTTTCCTTCTGCTTAGGGTTTCAATAATCACCGTATAATACCATGAGACCCTTAACTTTTCTTGTCACTTCATATTTTAGCTAATAATATAATGATATGATAGAAAAAACACCCATGTTTTCTCCTTGTATTTAACTCAAATATGTTTTTTAGGTTTGTTTACATCCCTTTGTGGAGAAAATCACCCAAAATTCACAATTTATATGATGTAAACTACTGATTAGGAGATTAGAATTATAACCCTTATTTGTGTCCAAATTTAAGGCATGATTTGTCTTATGACCCTTACAAAGAAAGGACCTTCAATGTTTGATGAAGTTTCCCCATATGTTGTTTCCCATCTTTCTTCTTTATCTGTGTTTTATGAATTATGTAAGGATTGTTGCAGTGGTTGTGTGAGTGTATTTTTTTGTAAGGAATCAATGGACCCTCTATCCCATGTATGAGTTTTATCCAATAATTTTTTTCTATTTTGGATGAACATTCAATCTCACAAATGAATTAGATTGCATAAGATATTGTGAATTCCTCTATAGGCTACAAATTGTTCTCTCAAAAAGATGTTTGGCTCTCTTTGACTCCTTGGGGGCCTTATATCAGCTTTTGATGCTTTGTATTCTCTGCATAGGTTTTATGACTGAGATATTTTTCTGATATTCTTTTTGTATCTCCATGATACACATGGATACAATGTATATTGTAGGATTTGTATATATGTTACCTTTGATTCCATGGAATATCAAGGAACTATTTTTTTCTTCTAAAAAAAAGCCTTCTCATTGGATTCTTTTGGTCAATTTTTTTATGCCTCCGGTGGTTGGGAGAATTGGTATCAGAGCTTAGGATATTGTAGGTAACTTTGTATTGAGGGTAACCAACTCTACATGATCCTAAGGTAAGGGTTTCCAAAGTAACGGTAAGGACTTGAATTATTGGATATGAGCTTTACAGATCTTAGGTGAAGGAATTCATTAGCTATCAAAGTGTTAAAGATGGTAAGATATTAGATAATTAGAAAAATAATAATTGAAGAAAGAGATGTTTTTTAGTACTAATAAGTGTTACCATAAAATTTATTTGATATATTATGAACATGATTGCCCGTTAAAGAGGTATATTAATGACAAGTATAAATCCCACTTAATTATCATTCCTTATAGTCAATCATTGTTTTGTGAAAAAAGTCTTAGGACTCATTCATGGATGCGAAAAAGGATTGTTGACACAAGGAATTTAGCATTTATTATTATGTTTAAGAAGTGCATACTCATGCTTAAGGGATAGTGGCATATAATTCTTAATCATTGTTTATGATGCATCAATCAATGTAGTGAATCCTAGAGCTTAATCTCTGAGGATTATGATTTAAATTTGTGCCAATGCATGTATACTATTATAATGTTGATGCTTCTATGGGTACATATTCAATGTGATGAACAATGTGATTTCTACATAAGAGCATATATAGTGATTAGTTCATATCCCACTTGTTGATGACCCTTCGTATTGTGATCTTCTGGATTGCGTATTTTGGGTTTGTGACTTTTTGAATATTTCATTTTGGTATTTTCACTTCCTGGATCATCGATCTCATTCGAGTGCAATCCTAACCATCGATATTTCCACACCGTCACTCTCATTTGAGTGCTATCCTGACCATCGATCTTCCGGATTGCGGATTTTGGGTTTGTGACTTTTTCAACATGTCATTTCGATATTTTTCGCTTTCCGCCATTTTTCTTCTGCACCGTCGATCTTTTGAATTTAGGGTAGTGGAATTGTGACATTTACCAAGGTATTTTTGTGATTCTCCCCCTTCCGCTTTCTGAATTCCTATTTTCTTCTGAACTTTTAATCTTATGCGAATGTTTTCTGGACCATCAATCTTCTGGATTTTAGGTAGCAGAACTTGGACATTTTCCAAAGTATTTTTCGTGATTCTCCGCCTTCCACTTTATTCCTTGCACTTTTATTCTAAACCATTTATTATTTTGTGGGTTGAATCCTGACCATCGATATACTATCTAATGTGGATTGTGGATGTTCACTTTTCTTTGTTCAGTAATCCTTCACCGTCATCAATCTTCTTGCAGATTCAATCATAACCATCCAAGTTTTCATTGTAAATGGAGTTTTGCTCCTATCAAAACATTAACTAACTTACTAGTTAAATCAGAAAAATGAATGAGGACAATCATATCTAGATAGATGGTGGACTCCAAATATCATAAAATGGATTTTAGAAACATTTCGATCACATAAGAATTTGATTTTTTTGCACTAGTTCTCCTAGTGAAATCACTGAGAACCGTTGATGTGCTTCCATGATCAACCTCATTTGTTGATCTCGATCTCCTTATTGGTGATTAGCTTCTAATTTCACAGCCCAAATCCCTTTTCATCGTCCTCGCTATTAAATCAGCAAAATCCATATTAGCCGTAGATCTCTGGAACCTTCAAATCTCCACCACACGTTTCTACAATCATGAGGATGACTTAGCTTAGGAAGTGTTGGGTTATCTTAAATGTAAATATAACCTACTAAATCAACTTTCAACGATGGATTTGCTTCTACCATGATCTAAACCATCTAGTCCTGGATAGACTTAAGTCTTGTTTATCATCGATCCTTACAGTGATCAATCGTTGATCCAAAAACCTGGAACAAGGTTATTCTAAAACATATTCCTTTATGAAATCTCAATGATCTAATTGATTAATTCATTATCTCTCTTCCATGTCGATTGATTAGAGAATCGATCAATCCTTGTCGTCAACCCTGTCACTGATTTTCCTTTGTCATTGCTGAACTGATTCTGCTACCATATCTACTGGTTATTCCTTTGTCATTCGTGAACAGCTTTGACATCAGTGAAAACTATATTCTCCACAATATGCCCCTTTGGAATTTATGGAAACATCTAAACATTCTCCCCCTTTGACAACAATGACAAAGGATAACATGTCATGCTACTCAAGATTTCCTGTCTTTCTTCTTTTCTGAAAACTCCCCCTGTCATCATATATCCCCCTGATATTGCACTTTCTCCTCTACAATTTTTGTAAGGGAATTACTCCCATATTCTATCTAATATTCTCAAAGGATTCCTTAGGTAGTGGCTTGGTGAAAATGTTAGAAACCTCTTATTTTGTGTCAACATACTCCAGTTTGACAACCTTCTGGTACACTTGTTCCCTTAGGAAATTATATTTTATTGGTGTGTGTTTTGTCTTGGAGTGCATGACAATTTTTTTGACATATTTATGGAAGTGGTATTATCACAATTTATTATTATTGGGTGCTCATACTTCACAAGTTCTTCTAGTGCCTTCTTCATCCAGATAACCTGAGCACAACATGACGTAGCAACAATATATTCGACCTCTACCGTGGAGAGTGAAATGGAAGATTGTTTTTTACTTAACGATGAAACCAAATAATTTCCTAAGAAGAATGCTACTCCACTGGTACTCTTTCGATCATACACACTTCCTTCCCAATATGCATTAGTAAATGCTTTTAAAATATAGTTTTGACATTTTTGGTACCATAACCCATACTCCATAGTACCTTTCAAATGTTTGGAAATCCATTTTACTGTAGTTACACACATTTCTTTGGGGCTTAACTAGAACCTAGCAACCAAACCTACAACTTGCATCACATTTGGTCTTGTAGTTTTCACATACAACAAGCTTCCTATCATGGATCTCTACATGGTATGATCCACTTCCAGACACTCATCGTCCTTTCTTAATTTACAACCTGTGATCATGGGAGTAGCAACAAGGTTGAAGTCCTCCATCTTAAATCTTTTAATCCTGTATTTGATGTACATAGTTTGAGAGATAAATTTTCCTTTGTTTGTTTGTTAAAATTGTAATCCCAAGAAGAATCTTAGTTCACCCAACAATGACATTTCAAATTCCTTCTTCATTTCATAAGAGAATTTTACACTTAGTATTTGTAAATCGCTTCCAAATATGATGTCATCTACATAAACAACAACAATGATCATATTTTCATCTTCTATTTTTAAGTAGATATTACTTTCAGTGGCACCTCTCTTAAATCCTTGTTGTTTAAAGTATCTCTCCAACCTTGAAAACCAGGCCCTTGGAGCTTGTTTGAGACCATGGAGTTCCTTTTCCAGTTTGAAAACATAATCTTTCTTTTCTGATAATATGAAAAAATCGGGTTGTTCAATACAAACAACGTCTTCTATCTTTCTATTGAAAATTTAAAACTTGACATCCATTTGATATACTTTAAAGTTTGTAAGGATTGAGAGTGCTAGAAACATTTTGTTTGCTTCAAGTCTTTCCACGGGGGAATAAGTTTCTTCAGAATCAATCCCTTATATTTGAGCATACCCTTTACATACTAATATTCATGTTTTCCTTATCACTTGACCATCCTGATTGAATTTGTTATTGAAAACCCATTTGGTCCCTATAACATTCTTATCTTTGGGTCTTGGGACTAGTGTCCAGGTCTCGTTTTTCTCAATATGATCTAGTTCATCGTTCATGGCTTTGATCCATTCATTACTTTTTCTAGATTCTGTAAAAAATTTAGGTTCCACTATTGAGAGTATGGATTGTTAATTAAATGATAGTTGTCTTCTTGTACTAATTCCATCATTTTTATCACCTATGATCCATGACTCTAGATTATTCTTCTGTATCCTTCTAAATGGAAATTTTGTATTAGATCTTGGGGAGTCTTCTTTAGTTTCCTATGTATATTCCTTCTCTATTCCTTCTTCATTATGATTACTATTGTCATTTTTTAAGTCTTCATTATTTGTGTTTTCAGCACTGTCATGACTTCTTGGTTTTATATCATCTATTCTTACATCTGGACTTTCTCCAATCTTGTGTAACCTTTTATTGAGACATATATATGCCTTCTTAGAGGATGAATATCCTAGGAATATTCCTTGATGAGTACTAGAGTCAAAATTGGTAAGATCATCCTTGTTCCTTTTAATGTAACACTTACTACCAAATACTTTGAAATATTTTACTGAGGCTGGTATTCCATACCATAGTTCGTAAGGCGTCTTTTCCTTATTCACTCTAAGTTGTCCTCTATTAATTATATAGGCAACTATGTATATTGCTTCTTTAAAATATGCATCTCACAACTCTGCTTCCTTAAGCATTGTCTGGTAGCTTCTTGGACTATTCTATTTTTTCTTTCAACCACACTGTTCTGTTGAGGAGCCTTTGCAGTTGAAAATTGTGTCTTGATTCCCTATTTCTCACAAAACTCACAGAACTCATTTGAAGTAAAATCTCCCCCATTGTCTTATCTAAGACATTTGATCTTCATATGTGTCTTGTTTTCAACCATTTCCTTGAATATTTTGAACTTCTCAAATGATTTTGATTTTTCTTTGAGAAATGTCACCCAAGTCATCTGTTTGTAATCATCAATGATCAACATGAAATAATATTCCCCCTGTAGGATTTTAGTTCTTGTTGGCACACAGAGATCTGTGTGCACTATTCCAGAGGATGTGAGGTCATATGTTTTTTTGTTTTAGAACCGGCACTAGTTTGCTTCCCATGTTGACAATGTCTACAAACTAAGTTTAGGGGTTTTACAATTTCAGGAAAGTCTCTTACAGCTTCCTGCTTACTAATTTTGACAAGATTGTCAAAATTTAAATTTCCCATCCTCCTGTGCCATAGCAAACTTTCATCAACCATACTTAAGTAACATTGATTTTCATTGTTTAGGATGTATACATTGTTTTAATTTCTTAAAGCAATGCCAACAAATCTTCTTGAGTCCTTTTTTCAATCTCACGTTTCTCTGAGTCAAAAATATAGATGTTCCCTTGATCACATGTTTGACTTATACTGAGGAGATTTTTATACCCAAATCCTATCACCAACATGCGATAAGATCTCTAACACCTTTATTTTCCCTCAATACCAGACATTGAAGTGAAAAAAGTACTCTAGATGTTGATCCTACATACAAAATGCCAGCATCGCTCTTACCTGTAGGCTTATAAGCGGTACCTTATGGAGAAGTGCCCAAGTTATGTGGATGTCAGGTAGTGCCACCGCCTTTCAAATTTTTTCTTGGCATGGTTCTCACCTTGCACCACTCTATCATAAGGGAGTATAAGCGGTGCCCTTGGTAAAAATTGAAAAAGAGAAGGTTTCACGAAGCTTCTAGAACAAAATCTTCATGGCTAAGGCTTATCCCTACTCACCTGGGTCAGTTAAGCTTGAGATCCATGCTTTGGGGATCTCATGGCCACCTCACCCACCTATTTCTCAACCATTCCTATCCCTTTGAGCCCTATAAAACTAGGATCATACTCCATGGTTGAGGGGAGAAGAAAATAGTAAAGTTATGCTGCTGAATTAGCATCCTGGCCTAATCCATTAGAGAGCATAGAGGAACAAGTTGGAGCTATCGAGGATGAGATGTTAGTCTTGTGAAGGAGTGCATCTACACTAAGGTGAAAAGCTTGTAAGCTCTTTCATTCATCTATTACTGCAAAGTTGATTTATTTCCCATATATATGTTGTGTTATAATCTCACATGTGTATTATTAGATTCCTTAGTCACTGATATGGATTTATGGATAGTTTTTTTATTTCTTCAATGTTGTCCTGTGTTTGATGTGTTTTTGTAGGTATTCCATCAAATATCTTGTTAGTAACATTTTAGTTTTGCCACAGTAAGCCTCATTGCCTGAAAATTCTGAGTTTCTCTTGAGGATCAAATGGTTTTAAAACTTTCTTCATTAAAGCGATATATAAAAAATTCCAAGGTGGTGAGAAGAAAGAACACAAATTTTTATATAAAATTATTGGCCTAAAGACCATCTCCAAGAACCCAATCATATCACATGGGATCCACACACTCAAATCAAATTCCAAGAACCGACCTCTCAAGGAGCACGACATTGTTTTGTTCCTTGCTATACATTAAAACTACTGAAGTATATAAAGGTCAAAATGAATACACCCCTTTTGCATGTGGGATAAAGGAATATTATGGGAAATTAAAAAAAAAAAGCATGGATTAACGAGAATGCTATGTAATTGTTGGGTTGAATATTGCTTGTATACAAATAAGCCAATTGTAACTGCAATTGCATATGGTTTGGATAAAAAATTCCATTTATCTTTCAACTCATCAAGTGCTATGCAACATAATTTAGAGGAGGTCGTTTTTTTTAGTTGTAGCATTGCGGCAATTGTTGGATAACCTATGGAAAATACATCTAGAGTGTTGTACATTCAAGATTCTAACTATAGTGTTACAGAAATCAGAAGTGATGCAACCATCAAAGATTGTTCCATTCATATTCCTGAGTATTATTTCAAAGAAATTTCTTATTAAAGTTCACGTAGAAGCACAATGGATGAATGGCACAGATCAAGGCCCAAAATCATCCAACAGTTCACATTTATTTTGCTGCAGGAACAAGCATGGGATAATTAAAATTTAAGAATTGTGAAATGATGCTAAACAATGGATGGGATGGATGATCAAACCAGCAGGTGGAAGAGATCTACGGCTCACGTCAATTTCGCGATGTGAAGTTTCAAGGAAAATTAAATTTTCAAATCCACAAAATTTTATAATACATGTAGGTTAAAAACGTGTCAAGCCTCCATTACCTTGCAAATTAAATCAATGACTAAATAAAATTTCGCTAGTAAAAAAGGACCAGGTTTAATGGTGTAAAAACATTTTGAAATTCTTATGCTATGGTTGAAATTGAAAGATAAGTGTAGCCATATCCACGGTTCGTGAAGTAAATTAGCAATCAAATTCAATTCCATTGGAACAAATTCTAGGTAATTAAGGTAGATAAAGCCGATTTCAAATTAAATATCAATAAGCAGTTGGGGGGGTTTTTATTAAAAGTGGTTATTTTGGGTCATTAGTTTCAGTTAATTATTTCTGCCAAACTGAGAGGTATTTTCAGAAAATGAGAGAGGTTGTCTTTATGACATACTAATCTCCAGTACCTATCTCAGTTTTTACCCAGGTTCTGTGGATTGAGAGAACCAAAGTCATCTTCAAAGAGAAAATTTCCATATTTCTAAAGGACTATTTTAGTCAGTTATTTCAATCAATTGTTTCCGGAAAACAAGAAATAATTTTCCAAAATTGAATGAGGTTTCTATTAAGAACAGGATCATGTTCAATAAAATCTCTTAGTTTTTACCCAGGTCTTATGGGTTAGGAGAAACAAGGTGATTTTTACAGGCTATGTTTTAGGTTTTCCGAAGGACTGTTTCAGACATCAGATTCAATGAATTGTTTCCGCAAAATGGAGTTGAATTTCAGGAAATTGAGAGAGGTTTTTCTTCATCACATGCCTATATACAAAAAAGTACTTCCTATTTTACACAAGTATCAGAAGTTGGGAGAATTTAAAATATCTTCATAGGGTATTTTTCCAGAAATTAACAGGTTTACTGTTTGAGCCATCAGTTTCAAAATCAGATACTTAGGAGCTGGAGCTAAATTAGAGGGAAACAAAAACATGGGTTTTGTTGGGAACATGGCTAGTTACAAAAACCTCTTTAAATTTTTACATAGATATCACCATCTGGGATATGCAGGAGGGGCTTTAAGCCTATTTTTCTAGTAGTCCGTATTTTATTTTTTTTGTCTTATGTGAATCATGGTGTGCAGGCCACGTCCAGATTTTGTTAGAAGATGTCCTTCAGTTGTAACAAATTTTGATTCCCGGATGTCGGTCTAGGGAGTCCAAATGCTATAAATATACCGCTTGAAGAAGGAGAAAAGGTTGAAACCTTTGTAATTTTGCTGTGTGTGTGTTTCAAGAGAATTTTAATATAATTGTAGAACCGAGGTCGGTGTTTTCATATAGGGATTCATGTGTTGTTTTCACTTACAGTCCGTTATTTCCTTTCTTATGTGAATTTTTTTCCAGTTTATCTATCCCGTTGTGTTTTCTTTGATATCTGAAACTTAGGGTATAATAGTTTAGAACTCATACTTGCTATGCTCCGTCTATTGTTTCAAGTATTCACCAAAGTTTTCTTCTAAAGTTGATACAAAATTCATTTTTTGCAATGATCTATGTTGATAGTATGTTCATGTTCCTCCTTTCCACCAGACAATTATTAATCGAATTTGATCGAGTGGCTACCTTTCCCCTACATTGAAATGACTTGCATTAAGTTCTGTTTACTCTGTTGTATATCTTGACTCCATCGCCCAATGGCCCTGGGTTTTGTTTCAACCAATTTTACAAACAATTTCTAGTTTCACTTGTACATATATCTGGCATTTTTAACATCTGGTGAGAGATCCCTCTCGAAAGAGTAGAAGGCCGGTTCTCTCTTCGAAAGTGGTTCTGCTGTTACCCAGGAGTGGGCCTTTCACAACCTTTTCTTCGATTCCAGTGCTAACAAACTGGCACCATTGTCGGGGACAAGTTGAAGATCATCCCAAGGAAGAATGAAAAAAATTCAAAGGATAAAGAATTTCTGTGGGCAAACAAAGATTCTTACATGTGAAAAAGGTTGTATCATTTTCCCTGGCGACTCCACTGAAACATTCTGGAAGGTGACTCCACTGGGGAGACCAATGATCAGAAAGACAAATACAAGGAGAGGTCTCAAATCTTCCATGGATTTTAATGCATGGTTTAGATCTGACTGTTGATGGTGAAAAATGGTCAGATATGAATAATTTCATGTCTCTTTTCATCTAGCAACTCCATCTGTGAAGGATCCATTATTCATAATGTTCTATGGTAGCTCCACTGTCAAAGCAGGTTGCAAAGTTTGAGGAGATGATTCAGTTTCTCCACCATCAAGATGACTTCTCGGGCTACAAGGTATGCTCCTATGAATCTTGCTTCCATTTTTGGTTATCCCAATAAAATACCTCTGGTAAATTGGCAAACATATATTCCAAGATTCAATGATGAAAAGGGTGATGATGCTGCCATCCATTTATTTAGACTTCATAAGCATATACATAGGCTAGGAGTGGGATGACATGAATATTCTTTAATGAAACTGTTCATGTTTAGTTCAGAAGGATATGCGAGGTCTTGGTATGAGGGATTGCCAGCAGGGATTTTATCCTCCCGTAAAGACTTTCATACCATATTTCATGAACATTTCAAAATGCATTATCCTTATTTGTTGTTACTTCAAGATTGTTGCACACATGATACAGAGTTCATTGAAAATGTGAAAGATGAGTGTGGTGATGATTAGTATTTGGATGAAGAGGTTTTATAGATCTTACATGAATATTCAGCTCAAAAAGAAAGACAATCCAATTTCCATGATATTCAAGAAAACTCCCAGTAGTCAGTATTGTCTACCTTGGCTGAAGTTGACATAGACCAAAGCTATGTTTCAACCAGTTATATCTCTCTTCTTGAAATTGATGATGATTTGCAGCATTCTCATCATTTTCTATGTTACCAAGAGAGGGGTTGGGACTGCCAATCAGATCCTTCCTCATATTATTCAGCTTCTGAATTTTTGTTACAAGAAGAGGCCTCCCCTTCCCAACAAGAAAATTCATTTTCACAACAGCAATCTCTTGAAAGTTACAATGTTTGTGTGATTGATTACACAGAAGATGGTGATTCTAGAAAATCACAGTCTTGTAGTCCCTCCACATGTTTATTTTCTAAAAATGCAAGTAAAGAGAAATCATATTTTTAAATCATGGTTGAAGGAAGACTGTTGCATGGTGATCAAATTCATATTTCACCTAAAGATTTACATGACTATATGACGATCTCCTTGCTTGAAGAAGATGATCAGCCTAGTGATTTGAAACGAGATGGGTGTACTGATTTGTTTTCTGAAGAGTGCAATCACCCTATCACAATTTCTGTTAGTGAATAAAATTTCATTGCAATCCAAGATCAAAAGTATGAAAACATAGTGGAAACTAAACATGTTGAAGATGATTGTTTGTCATTGTGTTTTCCTTCATTTGAGTGGTTGAAGGACTTAAAGTTTATAATCACAAACAGAAATTTGATATTGTAGATGAATGTATAAATTTCCTTGGAATGGATATGTTAGAATATAATCCGTCGGGATTATATATTGTAAATAAATAAACAAACAGTTATGTAGGAAGCTGAACAGTTACATAGGAAGGTGAAAAGGTTGATGAAGCTCAACCACCACATGTAATATATAAATGTATGCATTAGCCATGAATAGAAATGAATCAGGATTTATTAAAAATTAGTGGTATCAGAGCGGGTTCCTGCCATAACTCCTGCCTGCTGCATTTCAGTCCTGGCATTCTGCTTGCCAGTCCATTGCCAGACTGCCTGCTCCGTCAGTCTGCCAGTCGCATGCATTTCTCCTGCCAGCCTGCATGCCCTCAATTTTACTGCATTTTTCCTTTACATATGGATTATCTGCTTCTACGTTTGGTGTAAACCTAACCCTAATTGTGTAACAGTGTTCCATCTTTTGTCTAATACTTGTTCAATTGCCTCTGTGCAAACCTCAGTAGAAACTACCAAAACTCATCCAGTTTTCACACAGTTCGATGTTTCTCAAGTGCGTGGAAACCTGCGAAGAGAAATGAGAGAATTGAGGAATTGCTATGGTGAAATATTGGTTTTTCCCGCGAAGTGCATAAACCGTAAATTTACCCTAGACTGTTGCGTGCATTGAAGACTGCGTTGAAGATCGATCACAAGAGATTTCTATAAGTGACCTGTTCTTTGGACTCCACTTTTTTATTGATTCATGGGATAAAAAGGAGTCTCATTCTGGGGCATCTTATGATCAAAGGAGAAGAGCTCTCTCAAAATCACACGAAAGTTCTGATTGTAATCGCTTGAGGAAATCTTCCTCATACAACTGTGTGTATGTCTGCCTGATCGCTTTACGCTGTGGTGCAATACTGTGTCCCAATATTTCTATAATCAACTTCTCATTTGTACCCCAACCTTCGAAGGCCTTCCTGAGGAAAAGAATACATTAAAGACTACTGTGAAGATTGCATTGAGACTGCGTTGAGAAAGAATACAACATGGAGAGTGACTGCGATCTCCCTTTGAGAACTGCTATGAAAGATTAAGTTTTATAAGAGTGATTGCGATCTTCAAAACTGAGAATGAGTTGAATATTGGACCCATGATGATTTTAGAGCTATTATGATCCTACAAACTTGCTGAACACGGGTCAAAATATCATTGGGCAAGAGATATTGTATAACTGTGAAGATTCACGCCATTCCTAAACTGCGTGAATGTGACCGTTGCAAAACCTAAGTTTTCCCTAGTTTTGTGAGTGGAGCTTGAGAGTAACTTTTGCAAATATATGAATGATTTGGCTGCTGTATGATCTGTTTTTTGTATGAGATATGATCATTGTGATTTGCTGCGATTTCTGAAGACTGTCCATGACCACGTGATATGCTACGAGTTCCTTGTGTTATCATGAATCTGCTCACAACTACTTGAAGATTGTAGTTGAGAACTGATGCTCTCCTCCACCATAATACTGTTGGTGGAACGTGTAAAGAATTAGCCTAAATAAGCATTTTGAATTTGGAGCTGCATACTGCTGGAGCATGAACCAGAGAGCTGAGAAGACTGCTACGACCTCCAAGGTGACTGCTATTTATGTTTGAAGTGCTCAATAATTGTGTATGGCCATTATGAAATATGTGCACTTACCATATAAACTGTACTGTTGCAAAATTGTCTTAGTTTGATGTAAATACTATGGAAGCGACATATACCTACATAGTGAATAGAGCTTATTAAGTACAGCTATAATTCTACATAGAATGTATTGTAAAAAGTAGCAGAGACTTAGACCTACTTCTTTCATATAGCTCGGATCATTGACTGGTGTTGTTCAAAACCCTATATTTTGTGACAGTTCACAAACAATGGTATTTCCTTTGGAGTATTGATGAGCAGTTCTTATAGTGCTAAAAATTTGCTTATGAACTTATTGACAGCATATTAAGATTGTAAATCACCTTGGCAGAGGCTGTAGACCTGCAAGGTTATTGTTTTTCTATTATCTTCATTCTCATTCTCTTTGTCATATTAAGTTCAATATTGTAAATTACACTAACAGTTGTAAAAGATGCAATCTATAGAATCTATTGTTGGTGATGTCCTCACTAGCAAGGAAACATATCCAAAATGGTCTAGAAAGATCAAGAAATCAAGCGAGCCTATCGAAGAATTCCTTGACTTTGTTAAGAAAACAAAAAATCGCTCCAAAGACCCTTCCAAGGGAGATTGCAGCAAGAGAGGATGAGGAAGAAGAAACTTCAGAGGCAGAGGGGGTAGAAACAAAAGATCATATTTGCAGCGCAAGCATTGTGGAAATACTGGGCACACATCAGATCAGTGTTGGGCTTCGTGGGACTCCATCAAAGACAAGCATAACTAGAAGAAAGATGATAATAAAAATCAAGATGCTAGTAAATCTTCTGATTTTGCTCATTGTATTGTTGCACATTGTAATCTTGGAATTAATGAAATGACTTCACTTTCATCTTACAAATATTTTTGGCTGCTTGATACTGGTGCAACATCACACATGACATTTATAAAATCTTGTTTTGAAGAACTTAATGAAACAATAGATGGCATAGTTTACTTTGCAGATAAGTCAAGTCTTAAACCAAAGGGAATGGGCACCATTCGACTGAAGATGCCTGGATTCCCTGATTTCTTGTTGAAGAATGTTCTTTATCTTCCATAGTTGCAGAGAAGCCTACTGTCCATGGTGGAGATTCGACAGCGAGGCCATTCCATCCACATGTTTGATGGAATAGTAGAAATGAGAAATTCCTCTGACAACCAAGTCATCATGACTAGATACGAAGATGGGAAGCTGCTGAAGCTAAAGGGTTCATCTGCAAGAGTTGAGAACTATGCCTACCTCTCTCAGCATGGAGAAGGTAATTTTTCATCTAGTTCATTGTGGCATGCAAGATTTGGTCATCTAAATTATAACAGTCTTCATTTGTTGAGAAAGAATAGTGTATTTGGTTTGCCCACCATTCCCAAAGATAAGAGCAAATGTGATGCTTGTATATTAGGGAAACATAGTAAGCTGCCATTCCATGAATCTAATTTCAGAGCAAGTAGGAAATTAGAATTAGTGCATTCTAATTTATGTGGCCCAATGCCAACTCCTTCTACAAATGGGAATAAGTATTTTATGAAATTTGTTGCT
>LPNX010593715.1:470612-543961 GCA_001517045.1 Pseudotsuga menziesii | reverse complement strand
GTTGGCATACTTTCAAGGTTCATGCATAAACCTTGTGAAGGACACTGGTCAGCTGCAAAAAGAGTTCTAAGATACTTAAAGGGGACTCAAGACGTTGGACTCGAGTACTCTAAAGTGGATGAATTCAAACTTATTGGGTACTCAAACTCAGATTTTGATGGCGATAAGGAGACAGGAGTATCAACTTCTGGATACACTATGAGTCTTGGATCAGCAGCTATCTCATGGAGATCACACAAACAGTCAATTCCGGCAGATTCAACAAGAGAAGCTGAATATGTGGCTGCAGTTGAAGCAACAAAAGAAATAGTATGGATCAGAAAGATACTTGAATATTTGCAAGAAAAACAAGAAAACTCCACTCCATTATTGGTCGACAATACTTCTGCAATCAAGCTAGCTAAGAATTCTAGATTCCATGATCGAACCAAACACATCAACACAAAGTATCATTTGATTCGACATCATGTAGAAGCCAAGACAGTCGATCTTCGACATTGTTCCACAAATGATCAAGTTGCAGACATCTTCACCAAAGCGCTTGGATGAGAAAATTTTGAAAGATTCAGAAACATGCTCGGACTTATGAACACCCCTTCGGATTAAGAGGGGGATTGTTAGAATATAATCCGTCGGGATTATATATTGTAAATAAATAAATAAATAGTTATGTAGGAAGCTGAACAGTTACATAGGAAGGTGAAAAGGTTGATGAAGCTCAACCACCACATTTAATATATAAATGTATGCATTAGCCATGAATAGAAATGAATCGGGAGTTATTACCTATCAGGATGATGAGCAAGAAGGGAAGTTATGCAATCAATCCCAGCCTTTAGAAAAACCAGCAATATGCCATGAAGAATTGAATAACGAAGAAGAAGATAGGGGTTCTCAAATGGATGTTTCTTTTTGTTTTTCAAATTCAGAAATTTTTTGTCGAAAAGAAGTCTGTTTGCTTGATCATGTTGAGGAACGGACTAGTATTTCTTTTGAAATGAAAGAAGTTGTAAAATCAGAAATTTTAGATGAAGTTGTGGATGTCTCACCTGGAAATTGTCATGAGTTTTCCTTGCATAGTTCTTTTCAAGATCAGTTTGACAGTGTGCAAGGGAATTTGCAGTCGGGACAACTCTCTCATGGTAAGATAATGACAATTTTTTTCGAAAGTTGTCATGTTTTGTATGATCCAGTGGCTGATTACATAGATGAATTTTATAGTGGTAATGGTTGGTTGTATCTCTACTGTAAAGATCAATTTCTTTATTATAAATTTATGCCATTAAGTCTATCATCTATGTTTTTTATCAAGCATGAACAGAAAGTTGGTTTATGGGATCATTTGCTTGAGTGGATTCATTGGAAGTCGGAAGTTACTTGACTGAGCATTGATACTTAGAAAGTAGGGTAGGTAAATAAAGATGAATAATCTTGACATGCCGAGCATTCCATTCAGCACTTTTCAGTTGGTTTTCAGTTTCAGTTTTGATTTCAGTTTCAATTTTAAAGTTCAGGTCTGCAGTTACAGTTGTCTTCAGTTTTTAGAATGTGTACAGGTGACAGGTGATAGGTTGAAAGAGTGGGATTTGTTTGCAGAATGGTTTCAGTTGATGTTTCCGTTCAGAATGGTAGAGGATTTCAGAAAAAATTGGGAGCCGCCAAATGGATTTGGCACTTGGTCTATGGGGGTTCTTTGCTACCTTGCTGGGAGGATAGCATCTCTCATGGAGCTAGCTATTAGCACCATTTTAGTTTTTCCATAGTAAGCCTCATTGCCTGAAAATTCTAAGTTTCTCTTGAGGATCAAATGGTTTTCAAACTTGTTTCATTAAAGTGATTTATAAAAAATTCCAAGGTGGTGAGAAGAAAGAGGTTAAAGAGTTTTGGGTAAAAGAAAGAGAATTATATATGAATCAAAGTTTTATAAAGGTGACTTGAAGGTTTAAGTTATAAAGGAAAGAGTTTGTATTTTTATAAAAAACAAAATTTGTTTTTTATAAAATTATTGAACACAGATTTTTATATAAAATGATTGACCTAAAGCCCATCTCCAAGAACCAGGTCATATCACATGGGGTCCACACACTCAAATCAAATTCCAATCACCGACCTCTCAAGGAGAACTACATTTTATTGTTCCTTGCTATACATTAAAACTGCTGAAGTATATAAGGTCAAAATGAATACACCCCTTTTGCATGTGGGATAAAGGCATATTATGAGAAATAAAAAAAAGAAAATAAAAACATGGATTAAAGAGAATGCTATGTAATTGTTGGGTTGAATATTGCTTGTATATAAATGAGCCAATTGTAATGGCAATTGCATATGGTTTGGATAAAAAATTCCATTTATCTTTCAACTCATCAAGTGCTATGCAACATACTTTGGAGGAGGTCATTTTTTTTTATTTGCAGCATTGTGGCAATTGTTGGGTAATGGATGGAAAATACATATAGAGTGTTGTACATTCAAGATTCTAGCTACAGTGTTACAGAAATCAGAAGTGATGCAGCCATTAGAGATTGTTCCATTCATATGCCTGAGTATTATTTCAAAGAAATTTCTTATTAAAATTCATGCAGAAGCACAATGGATCTGTGGAATAGATCAAGGCCCAAAACCATCCAATGGTTCACATTTATTTCACTGCAGGAACAAGCACGAGCTAATTAAAATTTCAGAATTGCGAAATGATGTTAAACAATGGATGGGATGGATGGTCAAACCAGCAGGTGGAAGAGATCTACGGCTCAGGTCAATTTTGCGATGTGAAGTTGCAAGGAAAATTAGATTTTCAAATCCGCAAAATTTAAAAACATGTCAAGCCTCCATTACCTTGCAAATTAAATCAATGACTAAATAAAATTTCGCTAGTAAAAAAGGACCAGGTTTAATGGTGGAAAAACATTGCAAAATTCTTATGCTATGGTTGAAATTGAAAGATAAGTGTAGCCATATCCACCATTTGTGAAGTAAATTAGCAATAAAATTCAATTCCATTGAAACAAAGTGTTGGGTAATTAAGGTAGATAAAGCTGATTTCAAATCAAATATCAACAAGCAGTTCGACGGGTCATTATTAAATATGGTTGTTTTGGGTCATTAGTTTCATTCAATTGTTTCTGCCAAATTGAGACATATTTTGAGAAATTGAGATATTTTTGTCTTTATGACATACTCATCTCCAATAACCTATCTCAGTTTTTACCCAGGTGCTGTTGATTGAGAGAATCGAAGTCATCTTCACAGAGCAAATTTCCAGATTTTTAAAGGATTGTTTTAGTCAGTTAGTTCAATCAATTGTTTCATCAAAACCAGAAAGAATTTTTCAAAATTGAATGAGGTTTATCTTTGTTAGGATATTTAGACACTTAGGAGTTAGTTAATATCAACTTGTGTAATATATCCATTAGGTAAAATTGTGTTTCTTTAGTATGCATTAGTATGCATTTGTAAATATTCTAATCCGACGGTTACGATATGTTCTAGACATAGAGTAGTCCGATGGTTCAACTTCTCTTAGATCATACCTACCATTGATCTGTGGCTTAATACCCGATTGGTCTATAATCTCTATTTAAAGAGCATAAAGGGTCCTTGGATAGTTGATCGATTATGAGAAGCTCATGTAACTTTCTTTCTTTTGCATAATAAATTGCTCCAAGTAGATATTTGGCTGGGGCCATGGACTGTTTCTTGTTCAGGTACACAGGGTACTCCCAAAAGACCGAACATCTTCAGATACCGCTTCACACAAATAGATCACAGATCAACACACCGATGTTTGTCACGTGGTTAAAACCCTCGAGAGGGAAATAGTCCACGACCCCAGCCAAATAGCTACTTGGAACAATTTATTATGCAAAAGAAAGAAAGTTACATGAGCTTCTCATAATCGATCAACTAGCCAAGGACCCTCTATGCCCTTTAAATAGATATCATAGACTAATCAGGTGTTAAGCCACGGATCAATGATAGGTATGATCTAAGAGAATTTGAACCGTTAGATCACTCTATGTCTAGAACATATCGTGACCGTCAGATTAGAATATTTACAAATGCATACTAATGCATACTAAAGAAACACACTTTTACCTAACGGATATATTACACAAGTTGATCTTAACTAACTCCTAAGTGTCTAAATATCCTAACATCCCCCCTTAAGAACAACTTGGGATAGGATTGAAGGATTTACAAAAATGACACTATTAGAAGAAGGAAGGAGGCATTAGAGCTTATCCCCCCTTAAGGACACATTCCTGAACTCCTAACATAGACCGAAGTTTAGAAAACTTCGCTTCTGTAAGAGACATGGTGAATATGTCTGCAACTTGATCATCTGTAGGGAAATAGAGAACTTCAATAACACTATCATGAACAAGGTTTCTGATGAAGTGCATGTGTAGCTCAATGTGTTTGTTGCGCTGATGTAGAACTGGATCTTTGGCAAGCTTGATGGTACTTTGATTGTCACACCAAAGTGGAGTAGGATGCTGCTACTCGAATCCAAACTCTGAAAGGATCTGTCGAAGCCATAAAGCTTCCTGACTGGCATTAAATGCGGCACGATATTCTGCTTCTGCTGAAGAAAGAGTAAGAGTTTGTTGTTTCTTACAAGCCCAAGTGATAGGTCTAGATCCCAGACTGAAAACATAACCTACAGTAGAATTTCGATCATCAGGATCACCGGCCCAATCTGAATTAGTGAAACCAACCAACAAAGGTTCCCCCCCTGTACTGTAATGAATCTCGAACTAAATTGTGCCTTGAATATATCGAAGTATTCTTTTTGCTGCTTTCCAGTGACTTTCATGAGGAGTTTGCATATAGCGGCCAACACGACCAACGGAAAAGGAAAGGTCAGGACGGGAATGAGTCAATTATAAAAGACTACCAACAAGCTGACAATACAAGGTGGCATCTACTTTAGGGGAAGTACAAGTGGCAGAAATTTTGACTCCAGACTAGAAGGGAGAAGGGGCTGGTTTACAATCTTCCATGTGGAAGCGACGAAGAAGGTCACAAGCATACTTAGACTGGGAAAGAAAGATTCCTTCTTTATTTTGCAAGACTTGGAGACCAAGAAAATAATGCAAATGTCCTAAGTCTGACATTTCAAAATTTTGCTTAAGACTGGATTTCACATGGGTTATAAGGTTAGGGTCACTGCCAGTAAGGATAAGATCATCAACATAAAGAATAAGTATGATGAGATGGTTTCCTACTTTCTTGGTATAGACATTGGGGTCAGAATGGCATCTAGAAAAACTAGTGTCAAGGAGAAAGCTATCCATTTTGGCATACCAAGCTCTAGGAGCTTGCTTAAGGCCATATAAGGATTTCTTAAGGAGACAAACAAGGCTAGAGTTATTCTGAACATATCCAGGAGGTTGTTCCATGTAAATTTTCTCATGTAAATCACCGTGTATTAAAGCATACTTGACATCCATTTGATAGAATTCCCAGTTATGTAAGGCTGCAAGGGAAAAAACAAGGCGGATGGAGTTCATTTTTTCTACAGGGGAAAGGTTTCATTGTAGTCAATCCCTTCAACTTGGGAAAAACCTTTGGCAACTAACCTTGCCTTAAGTCTTTCAACACTTCCATATGATTCATACTTAGTTATATAGACCCATTTACATCTGACAAGTTTTCTTCCTTTTGGAAGAGGAACAAGATCCCAAGTATCATTCGCCATTAAGGAACGATATTCTTCATCCATAGCTGCATCCCAATTTGGATTTCCTGAAGCTTCTGCAAAAGTTTCTGGATCATGGTTCTCAGAAACTTGAGCCAAAAGAGAAGAGGCTCGCTGAATCTGATAATGTGTTCGACATTCATCTCTAGGATCATCAGCAAGATCACCAGCTGCTTCACATATTGAACGGACCCATCGAGGAAGTATTGGTGCTGGTGCAATTGGAGGAACATGAGCAGGCAGATGTGTATTTTCATCCTCATTGTCATCATCAAAAATTGGAGTTGGAAAGCTATCAAGGAAGCTAGAAGAAGAAGAAGAAGAAGGCACAATCACCGAAGCAGGCTCGCAGGACAAAGATGGCACACCCGCCAAGTTAGGCTCGTAGGCTAAGATATTTTCATCAAATTTAACATCTCTTCTAATGATTATATCATGAGAATGTGTCTAAAGAAGTCTATAACCTTTTACATCTTCAGAATATCCAAAAAATATGCACTTTTCACTTTTAGGCTGCAATGCTTTACGTTTTTCATCCGGAATGTGAGCCCATGCTTCACAACCAAACACACGAAAGTGGCTTACATCTGGTTTAATTTTACTCCATGCTTCTTCCGATGTTATACCTTATAAAACTTTAGTGGGTGTGCGATTAACTATGTAAGTTGCACAATCTATGGCCTCAGCCCAATATTAAAGACTTAGTCCCTTAGATTGGATCATACAATTAGCCATTTCTTTTAAAGTGCGGTTCTTCCTTTCAGCTACACCATTTTGTTGTGGTGTATATGGAACAATGTGTTGTTGTTGGATTCCTTGTTCAATGCAAAAAGTAGTGAACTTGTTGTTAACATATTCTCCTCCATTGTCAGATCTTAACTTAATAATTTGATGACCATATTGTTTTTCAACAAGAACCTTGTAGGCCAAGAACATGTTAAATACTTCGCTCTTAAGTTTTAGGAAGTAAACCCAAGGGGTTTTGGAGTAGTCATCAATGAAAGTTAAGAAATATTTGAAACTAGAAAAGGAAGCAGATGGAAAAGGGCCACACAAGTCACTATGCACAAGCTCTAAGGGAACCGAGGCGTGCCAAGAGGCACGTTTGTCAAAACTGTCCCGATGATGTTTTTCGAGTACACAACCGGAACAAACACCATCCTTGCAAGATACCAGCGGAAGACCAATCACCATTTTTTATTTACATAGTTGTTGCAATGAGCGATAATTTAAATGACCAAATCACTCATGCTAAAGTTTGCTCAAGTTATCACTATGAGCAACAAAAACTGAAGGAAAATGTGACGACCCAAAGTTGTTAAATTTGTACAACCTGGTAATATCATCAACAGTTCCAGTAGCAAGGATATTTTGAGGATTTTTAAAATCCTTGATTACAACTTGGTGAGGTGTAAATGTCACAGTTTTACCTTCACCTAAATGAGTAATTTGATAGACTGATAACAAATTGCAGAAAATTTTTGGAACACATAGTACATCACTGAAATGACCATTTTCTACTGGAACTGTTCCAGATCCTACAACACTTAGAGATATATCATCACCAACAAATATTTGTTTGGTGTTACATTCATGCATAGTAGAAAATATGGCTTTATCCTTAGCTATATGATAAGATGCTCCAGAATCAATGAGCCATTCATTTGAAGTAGAGGAAGAAGATGCAGTATAAGAGTAACTAGAAGCACAAAGTGCATGTCCATGAAAGGTAGATTCTGAAGATGAATCTAGGCTGATGTGGTGCTTCTTCATTACTACTTCCAAGGCTACCATCTTCTTAAAACACTTAGATTCATCATTATTATCTTTCGCACAAAAATTGCAATGACGCTCAGTCTTCTTTCCTTTTTGCTTGGATCCTTTATCATTTTTTAAGGGAGGAGCTGACTAAGAGGGTTTCGGACCCTTTTTGTTTTGCTTATTATTGCGAGAATTCTGTTTCATGGGAGGCTTGGAATTTTCTTTCTGTTGGGACAATAAGGCTTTCCCAGATGTATCTGCATTGTTAATTATTCCAAGATGAATGAGCTTATCTTGCTCTCTAATTAAGGAATCACAAAAGGATTCAAGGCTAGGCTCTTGATAGCTAGCTGCAGTCAAGGATTATTTCATGGAGTAGAATGTAGATACAAAAATAGAATATGCAAGTCCAAGTTTGGAAAGAATATGATAAATACATTGTTTGTCTTCTTTATTAATCTTGCATTCTGCACATAACAGTCTCAGAGTTTTATGCTTAGATAAATAGTCTTGAATGCATGAAAAATCATTTGGATTCAAGGAAAGCAACTCATTCTCAAGTTGATGACCCCGAATTTCATTGTGTTTACCAAACACAGATTTTAACTTTTCCCAAGCTTTATCAAGTTCATCAATGCCAGATATGTGGAATCATAAATCGGTAGAGATTGAAATGCCAATCAATCCACGAGATTCATCACATCTATTTTCCCATTTAATTTTCTTATCATCATCAGTGGGTTCTGTTTTTTTCCCTGAGGTTATCCTGAAAAGTCCCCTACTTCGTAGAACATCCTCCATACAAGATTTCCATGAGAAATAGTTAGAACTTGTAAGTATAATATCACAAGGGGTGACCATACTATAAAATAATGGCTAAAAGAATAGAAACTAACTATCTTGATGCAAAGAGCTCAAAAAAATATGTGGTTTAAAAAAAACAGCACTTAAAACAGATTTCGGATTTTCTTTCATTATTATCAAAGAAAATGTTGAAGATGTCCCCAATAGTGATGTGGTAGATATTAACTTGACCAACTAAAAAAAAGAAACCCCCTCTTTCCAAGATCAACCTTTGACAATCACTTTACAATAAAGTTGCTTTGAAGTGAATCACTTTTGTAGAATAAGTGAGGTTCACTTTTACAATAATGTACTTTTAAATAGTGCGGCAATAAATTAAAAGACTTAAGCGACTCACTTTTATTTTATTTTATTTATGTGAGATGCACTTTTACAATAAAGTAACTTGAAAATAGAAATTGCATGCACTAAAAAGTAGCTTCATAAGACTTGAACTCAAGACTTATCAAGGTGTAAAGCAACTTTGGACCAAGTGAGCTAATTTTAACAGATACGTGAAAATATGGAAAGATGAAGGGTTTTTTTTTTTTTTTAAACACTTCTCTCTCGTTTTCCGTGCTTGCTTTCTTTTCCTGAAAATCACAAAAACAACGAAAAACAAAAAAATATTTTTCCACACAATGGGGTTAGATCTTGGTTAGCTTACCCGGAAAGTCTACTTTTTCAAGTTTTCTCATTGTTTCTTATTTGTCGTGATCGCACAAGGTGCACGACAAAGAGCATATGTAGCTGAAAAGACAAGAAAAAAAAACTTTCCCTCATTGTTTCTGATTCGCCGCGATCGCACAAGGTGCACGGAAAAAAGCATACGCAACCAAGGAAGGAAACAGACCAAGACTAAAACAAAAAGATCTAATAATAATACTGTTAAAATATGAGAGATTTAAAAAAAAAACAAATATGTCACTGTAACATTATACCTTTAGATTTGCCGAAATGGGTGTTTCTAGAACAAACGAAAACGGTTTTCCGTGAAATGAAAACTATTTCCAAATGGAAACGGTGCTCCGAACACAATGGAATAGCTCCCACAAGACACAAATACAAAGAAAATCCAAAACCAGAAACCCTTTCAAAGTTTCGGCAACACCGGTTCCAGATCTTGATTAAAACCAAAAGCATCTCTTCACAAAAGATCTGATGCCATGTTCAGGTACACAGGGTACTCCCAAAAGACCGAACACCTTTAGATACCACTTCACACAAATAGATCACAAATCAACACATCGATGTTTGTCACGTGGTTAAAACCCTCGAGAGGGAAACAGTCCATGGCCCCAGCTAAATAGCTACTTGGAGCAATTTATTATGCAAAAGAAAGAAAGTTACATGAGCTTCTCATAATCGATCAACTAGCCAAGGACCCTCTATGCTCTTTAAATAGAGATCATAGACCAATCAGGTGTTGAGCCATGGATCAATGGTAAGTATGATCTAAGAGAAGTTAAACCGTTGGATCACTCTATGTCTAGAACATATCATGACCGTCGGATTAGAATATTTACAAATGCATACTAGTGCATACTAAAGAGACACACTTTTACCTAACGGATATATTACACAAGTTGATCTTAACTAACTCCTAAGTGTCTAAATATCCTAACATTTCCCTCTCGAGGGTTTTAACCACGTGACAAACATTGGTGTGTTGATCTGTGATCTGTTTGTGTGAAGTGGTTTCTCAAGGTGTTCATTCTTTTGGGAGTACCCTATGTACCCAAACATGGTATCAGAGCTTTTATGAAGAGCCGCTTTCGGTTTTGATGAAGATCTGGAACCGATGTTGCCAAAACTTTGAAAGGGTTTCTGATTCTAGATTTTCTATGCATTTTTGGCCCATGGGAGCTATTCAATTGTGTCTGGAGTGTTGTTTCCATTGGGAAATAGTTTTTGTTTCATCAAAAATCATTTTCGTTTGTTTTAGAAACACCCATTTTGGCAAATCTTAAGGTATAATGTTACAGTGACGGATTTCAATCTCTCATATTTTATCAGTTTATTATTAGATATTTTATCTTCTCGGCTACATATGCTCTTTGTCATGCACCTTGTGTGATCACGTGAAATCAGAAACAACGAGAAAACTTGAAAACGTAGACTTTCCAGGTAAGCTAACCAAGTTCTAATCTCATTGCGTGGAAAAAGTTCTTTTGTTTTTTGTTTTTCATTTTTTTTTGTGATTTGTAGGAAAAGAAATCAAGCACAAAAAACGAGAGAGAAGAGTAAAAAAAAAAAAGCCCCCCTTCCTCTTTCCATACTTTTACGTACATTTTAAACTTAGCTCACTTGGTCTAAAGTTGCTTTACACCTTGATAAGTTTTGAATTCAAGTCTTATCAAGCTACTTTTTAATGCATGCAATTTCTATTTTCAAGTTACTTTATTGTAAAAGTACATCTCACATAAATAGAATTAAAATAAAAGTGAGTCACCTAAATCTTTTAATTTATTGTCGCGCTATTTAAAAGTCACATTATTGTAAAAGTGAACATCATTTATTCTACAAAAGTGATTCACTTCAAAGCAGCTTTATTGTAAAAGTGATTGTCAAAGGTTAATCTTAGGAAGAGGGGGTTTCTTTTTTTAGTTGGTCAAGTTAATATCTACCACGTCACTATTGGGGACATCTTCAACATTTTCTTTGATCAAGCATAACTTCATCATCCAGAATCAGTTTTAAGTGCCGTTTTTTTTAAACCACATATTTTTTTGAGCTCTTTGCATCTAGATAGTTAGTTTCTATTTTTCAGCTATTATTTTATAGTATGGCCGCCCCTTGTGATATTATACTTACAAGTTCTAACTATTTCTCATAGAGATCTCGTATGGAGGATGTTCTACGAAGTAGGGGACATTTCAGCATAACCTCAGGGAAAGAAACAGAACCCACTGATGATGATAATAAAATTAAATAGAAAAATCGATGTGATGAAGCTCATGGATTGATTGGGATGTCAATCTCTATTGATTTGCGATTCCACATATCTAGAACTGATGAACCTAATCTCGCTTGAGAAAAATTGGAATCTACGTTTGGTAAACACAATGAAATTCAGGGTCATCAACTTAAGAATGAGTTGTTTTTCTTGAATCCAAATGATTTTTCATGCATTCAAGACTATTTATCTAAGTATAAAACTCTTAGACTATTATGTACCGAATGCAAGATTATGAAAGAAGACAAGCAATGTATTTATCATATTCTTTCAAAACTTGGACCTGCATATTCTATTTTTGTATCTACATTCTACTCCATGAAAGAATACTTGACTACAACTAGCTATCAACAGCCTAACCTTGAATCCTTTTGTGATTCCTTAATCAGAGAGCAAGATAAGCTCATTCAACTTGGAATAATTAACAATGCAGATACATCTGGGAAAGCCTTATTGTCCCAACAGAAAGAAAAGTCCAAGCCTCCCAAGAAACAAAATTTTCACAATAATAAGCTCGACAACAAGGGTCTCAAACCCTCTCAGTCAGCTCCTCCTTTAAAAAATGACAAAGGATCCAAGCAAAAAGGAAAAAAGTTTGAGCGTCATTGCAATTTTTGTGGGAAAGATAATCATGATGAATCCAAATGTTTTAAGAAGATGACAACTTTGGAAGCAACAATGAAGAAGCACCACATCATCCTAGATTCGTCTTCAGAATCTAACTCTCATGGACATGCACTTTGTACTTCAGGTTATTCTTATACTGCATCTTCTTCTTTTACTTCAAATGAATGGCTCATTGATTCTAGAGTATCTTATCATATGGCTAAGGATCAAGCCATATTTTCTACTATGCATGAATGTAACACCAAACAAATATTTGTTGGTGATGATAGATCTCTAAGTGTTATAGAATCTGGAACAATTCCAGTAGAAAATGGTCATTTCAGTGATGTACTATGTGTTCCAAAAATTTCCTGCAATTTGTTATTAGTCTATCAAATTACTCATTCAGGTGAAGGTAAAACTGTGATGTTTACATCTCACCAAGTTGTAATCAAGGATTTTAAAAATCCTCAAAATATCCTTTCTACTGGAACTGTTGATGATATTACCAGGTTGTACAAATTTAACAACTTTGGGTCATCACCTTTTCCTTCAGTTTTTGTTGCTCATACTGCTAACTAGAGCAAACTTTGGCATGAGCAATTTGGTCACTTAAATTATCGCTCATTGCAACAACTATGTAAAGACAATATGGTGACTGGTCTACCGCTGGTATCTTGCAAGGATGGTGTTTGTTCCGTTTGTGTACTCGGAAAACATCATCAAGATAGTTTTGACAAATGTGCCTCTTGGAATGCCTCGGTTCCCTTGGAGCTTGTGCATAGTGACTTGTGTGGCCCTCTTCCATCTACTTCCTTTTCTGGTTTCAAATATTTCTTAACTTTCATTGATGACTACTCCAGACACACTTGGATTTACTTCCTAAAACTTAAGAGCGAAGTCTTTAACATGTTCTTGGCCTACAAGGACCTTGTTGAAAAACAATCTGGTCATCAAATTATTAAGTTAAGATCTGACAATGGAGGAGAATATGTTAACAACAAGTTCACTACTTTTTGCACTGAACAAGGAATCCAACAATAGCACACTGTTCCATATACACCACAACAAAATGGTGTAGTTGAACGAAAGAACCGCACTTTAAAAGAAATGGTTAATTGTATGATCCAATCTAAGGGCTAAGTCTTCAATATTGGGATGAGGCCATAGATTGTGCAAATTACATAGTTAATCGCACACCGACTAAAATTTTACAAGTTATAACACCAGAAGAAGCATGGAGTAAAATTAAACAAAATGTAAGTCACTTTCATGTGTTTGGTTGTGAAGCATGGGCTCACATTCCGGATGAAAAATGGAAAGCATTGCAGCCTAAAAGTGAAAAGTGCATATTTTTTGAATATTCTAAAGATGTAAAAGGTTATAGAATTCTTCAGCCACATTCTCATGATATAATCATCATAAGAGATGTTAAATTTGGTGAAAATCTCTTGGTCTGCGAGCCTAACTTGGCGGGTGTGCCATCTTTGGCCTGCGAGCCTAATTCGACGATTGTGCCTTCTTCTTCTTATTCTTCCAACTTCCTTGATAGGTTTCCAACTCTAGTTTCTGATGATGAAAATGAAGATCAAAATCCACCTCTGCCTGCTCATGTTCCTCTAATTGCACCAGCACCAATGCCTCCTCGATGGGTCCATTCAACATGTGAAGCAACTGGTGATCTTGCCGGTGATCCTGGAGATCAACATCGAACACGTTCTTAGTTTTAGTGAGCCTCTTTTCTTTTGGATCAATTTTCTAAGAATCATGATCCAGAAACTTTTGCAGAAGCTTCAAGAAATCCAGATTGGGATGCAGCTATGGATGAAGAATATCATTCCTTAATGGTGAACGATACTTGAGATCTTATTCCTCTTCCAAAAGGAAGAAAACTTGTCAGATGTAAATGGGTCTACAGAACTAAGTATGCATCAGATGGAAGTGTTGAAAACCTTAAGGCAAGGTTAGTTTCCAAAGGTTTTTCCCAAGTTGAAGGGATTGACTACAATGAAACCTTTTCCCCTATAGAAAAAATGAATTCCATCCACCTTATTCTTTCCCTTGCAGCCTTACATAACTAGGAAGTCCATCAAATGGATGTCGAGTCTTCCTTTTTACATGTTGATTTACAGGAGGAAAGTTACATGGAACAACCTTCTGGATATGTTTAGGATAACTCTAGCCTTTTCTGTCTCCATAAGAAATCCTTATAAGACCTTAAGCAAGCTCCTAGAGCTTGGTATGCCAAAATGGATAGCTTTATCCTTGACACTGGTTTTCCTAGATGCCATTCTGACCCCAATGTCTATACCAAGAAAGTAGGAAACCATCTCATCATACTTGTTCTTTATGTTGATGATCTTATCCTTACTGGTAGTGACCCTAACCTTATAACCCATGTGAAATCCATTCTTAAGCAAAACTTTGAAATGTTAGACTTAGGACATTTGCATTATTTTCTTGGTCTCCAAGTCTTGCAAACCAAAGAAGGAATCTTTCTTTCCTAGTCTAAGTATGCTTGTGACCTTCTTCATCGCTTCCACATGGAAGATTGTAAACCAACCCCTTCTCCCTTCCAGTTTGGAGTCAAACTTTCTGCCACTTGTACTTTCCCTAAAGTAGATGCCACCTTGTATCGTCAGCTTGTTGGTAGTCTTTATACTTGACTCATTCTCGTCGTGACCTTTCCTTTGTCGTTGGTCATGTTGGCCGCTATATGCAAACTCCTCATGAAAGTCACTGGAAAGCAACAAAAAGAATACTTCGATATATTTGAGGTACAATTCAGTTTGGGATTCATTACAGTACAAGGGGAAAACCTTTGTTTGTTGGTTTCACTGATTTAGATTGGGCCAGCGATCCTGATAATCGAAAGTCTACTATAGGTTATGTTTTCAGTATGGAATCTAGATCTGTCACTTGGGCTTGTAAGAAACAACAAGCTCTTGCTCTTTCTTCAGCAGAAGCAGAATATTGAGCTGTAGTTAATGCCAGTCAGGAAGCTTTATGGCTTTGACAGATCCTTTCAGAGTTTGGATTCGAGCAGCAGCATCCTACCCCACTTTGGTGCGACAATAAAAGTGCCATCAAGCTTGCCAAAGATCTCGTTCTACATCAGTGTAGAAAACACATTGATCTACACATGCACTTCATCAGAAATCTTGTTCATGATTTTGTTATTGAAGTGCTCTATTTCCCAACAGATGATCAAATTGCAGACATCTTCACCAAGTCTCTTACAGAAGCGAAGTTTTCTAAACTTCGGTTTATGTTAGGAGTTCAGGAATGTGTCCTTAAGGGGGGATAGGCTCTAATTCCTCCTTCCTTCTCCTAATAGTGTCACTTTTGTAAATCCTTCAATCCTATCCCAAGTTGTTCTTAAGGAGGGATGTTAGGATATTTATACACTCAGGAGTTAGTTAAGATCAACTTGTGTAATATATCTATTAGGTAAAAGTGTGTTTCTTTAGTATGCATTTGTAAATATTATAATCCGATAGTTAAGATATGTTCTAGACATAGAGTAATCTGACGGTTCAACTTCTCTTAGATCATACCTACCATTGATCCATGGCTTAACACCTGATTGGTCTATGATATCCATTTAAAGAGCATAGAGGGTCCTTGGCTAGTTGATCGATTATGAGAAGCTCATGTAACTTTATTTCTTCTGCATAATAAATTGCTCCAAGTAGCTATTTGGCTGGGGCCATGGACTGTTTCCCTCTCAAGGGTTTTAACCACGTGACAAACATCGATGTGTTGATCTATGATCTATTTGTGTGAAGCAGTTGCTCAAGGTGTTCAGTATTTTGGGAGTACCTTGTGTACCCAAACAATCTTAAGAACATGATCACGTTCAATAACCTCTCTCAGTTTTTACCCAGGTCTTATGGGTTAGGAGAAACAAAGTGATTTTTACAGGCTATGTTTTAGGTTTTCCAAAGGATTGTTTTATACATCACATTCAAAGAATTGTTTATGCCAAATGGAGTTGAATTTTAGGAAACTGAAAGAGGTTTTTCTTCCTTACATTGCTATATACAAAAACCTCCTTCTTATTTTACACAAGTATCACAGCTTGGGATAATTTCAAATATCTTCACATGGTGTTTATCTAGAAATTAACAAGTTTACCATCTGAGCCATCCGTTTCAAAATCAGATCCTGAGGAGATGGATCTAAATCAAAGGAAAATAAGATGTGGGTTTTGTTGGAAACGTGGCTATTTACAAAAACCTCTTTAATTTTTAGCACAACTGTCACCATCTAGGATATGCAGGAGGCTCCTTAAGCCTGTTTTTTTCTAATAGTCCGCATTTTATTTTTTGTCTTATGTGAATCATGGTGTGCAGGCCACGTCTGAAGTTTGTTAGAAGATGTCCTTCACTTGTAACAAATTTTGATTCCCAGATGTCGGTCTGGGGAGTCCAAATGCTATAAATATACCTCCTAAAGAAGGAGAAAAGGTTGAAACCCTAGTAATTTTGTTGTGTGTGTATTTCAAGAGAATTTTAATATAATTGTAGAGCCGAGTTCGATGTTTTCATACAGGGATTCATGTGTCGTTTACACTTATAGTCCATTATTTCCTTTTGTATGTTAATTTTTTTTCAGTTTATCTCTCCCGTTGTGTTTTCTTTGATATTTGAAACTTAGGGTATAACAGTTCGAAATTCATACTTGCTATGCTCCATCTGTTGTTTCAGGTATTCACCAAAGTTTTCTTCTAAAGTTGACACCGAATTCTTTTTCTACAATGCTCTGTGTTGATGGTCTGTTCATGTTCCT
Source organism: Pseudotsuga menziesii (assembly GCA_001517045.1). Lineage (NCBI taxonomy): Eukaryota > Viridiplantae > Streptophyta > Pinopsida > Pinales > Pinaceae > Pseudotsuga > Pseudotsuga menziesii. Next base: position 527,300 of record LPNX010593715.1, on the reverse strand, counting down.
CCTTTGCACCAGACAATTATGAATCGACTATGATCGAGTAACTACCTTGCCCCTGCGTTGAAATATCTTGCATTAAGTTATGTTTATTCTATTGTATATCTTGACTCCATCGCCCAAAGGTTTTGGGTTTTGTTTCAACCAATTTTACAAATAATTTCTAGTTTCACTTGTACATATATCTGACATTGTTAACATCTGGTGAGAGGTACCTCTCGAAAGAGTAGAAGGCCAGTTCTCTCTTCGAAAGTGGTTATGCTGTTACCCGGGAGCAAGCCTTTCACAACCTTTGGGCTCATTTCCGGTGGTAATATATCTTATTCCAGGAATCCATAGCTTATAGGGAAATTCTTTCGTCCTAGTTGTAATTCATTTGTTCTGGATATGAACCATTGAGACGTGAGGAACAACTTTTTTCCACAGAAGGTGCGATATTCCTAAAAACAAATCTAGCGACTCGCTGGGGAGTACAAGCTTCAGTTGATCTGATCTTCCTTAATATTCGAACACTTGTCTGAATCCAAGCTCATATATTCAATATTTTCAGTCAGATATGTCATCTGACTTAGTGAATTTTTGGTTTGAAATAATTATATCTCTTTAGATCTGAGTCACCTTGACTTTATATGCTCTGTATTACTATTGATTCATCAGTTTTAATATTGTTTTTGCAACTTCTAACTTGATTTTCTCGCTCTCCTTGTGTTCTTTATTTTTACAGGGAACTGCTCATGTGATTTGGGAAATACGTGCTTCCATCTCCTAAAATCAGTTAGCCATAGGCGGTGCCACCGCCTGAGTCAAGTAATCAACAAGTGGTGTGACTTCAAAAACCGCTCTGTCAGTGATCCTTTTAGCGCTGTACGAGGTAGGCCCTGTTCTAGACTTTGTTTTTTGATTTTTTGAAACAATAGATTTTGATTTTTTCTTTCAGACCTGTACTATCTAGGATTGTTTGTATAAATCTTAGTGTTCATGGTTGGAACTTTTTGGTGTAAGAACTTGTTTGGTTGAAAAACCCAACAGTTAGGTTAGGCTTGTTTATTATTCATTGCTTTTATGCTTGTTGGTTTCGATTTTTGAAAGGAATAATTGAAAGTGTTGTTTCAGTTAGGTATCTTTTTGTTCATTAATAAATACTAATAGAAAGAATGCTTAATCATTTTATTTCTTTAATTTTTCCATAGAGTTAATGGGAGACCTCTTTTTTGCCTTCAAAAAGAAATTTTTTTGTTGAAATTAGGTCTTTGTTTTTATTGAGCTTAAGTCACTGGGCCTCTAATTAACTTCATAAGCTTTCAGGATTCCTTTGTTCTTTTGTCTCTTTTATATCATCATCTCATCAAAATAAAAAAATATCAATAATTTAATTTATATCTTTCCATGTTTTAGAGAAAATTTGAAAAAATAGATTGCATATGCATATTGAGTGTTGGTTCTTTTTCTTTTAGGAAAAGACACTCTATCCCATCTAATTGCTTTCAAAAATTAGTTTGGAGTGTGTTGCCTATTTTATTTCTCGGATCAAGATTTGTTTAATATAGTTGTTTGATAATTTTTTGGTTTCAAAGAAAAATTGAAAAGAAAAAGGACCTCTCTCCTTCCCGTAATCAGGAATAATCTAAATGGTAAAAGTGAATGAACGTGTATTTCATATTTGCATGGTTTTAATTTTTCTATGAAAATCTCATGCATTCACCTAAGCGTCCACTTTAAAATTAATAGTAGCTTTAGGACTAGAAATTGTATAAAAATTTGAGTGATAGGTTATAGACGTGTTCGAGCATGATTAAACATTGGAGTTGTCGTTACTTGTCTGCACTACAACATGGGACTCGCGTGGTTGTTCCACGTATCGTCGTTATATCAAACGGCCTTTCAAGCACTCTTGAGGTATATAGAAAGGTACTTCACATACTTGATTGTATATCAGAAGGCCCCTTGTGAACAGTTGTGCATTAGACAACACTACTACTGATTTGAGCTCCCATGTACCTTGCGTATATTGGGAGACCCCACTAGGATACCTTGTCCATCTAAGAAAAACCCTTTGGTCATCTTGTGTGGAGAAATACACCGAAAAAAATATTTAGGGAGATTAATACATACGTACCCTTGTGTTATATCATGTGTTTCACCTACTTGACAATTCTGGTGAGAGACCAAATATTTGAGCTCCTCCTATCATTAATGTTTGCTTATTGGCCTGTAGCTTGAGTAGGAGAAATTTTTTGTGTGTTATTAGTTTTGAGACCCTAGGTTAGTTTAGTAATTGATACCAATCTGACTGAGTTTCAGTTGAGACGATCCAAAAGGAATCAAGGCTTGCCACCTGATTTTCCTCCTGTTACAGGAGAAATTCTAGTGGAAGCCATCAACCAAGGAGCTGCAACTACTTCCCACCAGGAAGAAAATATAGATGTAGAAAGTGGAGACCAATTCACTTATTATATTAATATTTTTTTTCAATAGCCTCCTATGGCTAATACTTCCTTTCATCCGAATATGGAAGGTCGTACTGACAAGCCTATTCCACTTGAGTATGGCCCAGATTCATTGTTTTGGAGGACTTCTATGGGGCAGGCCATTTCCTCATTTGGGGTAAATAGGCCCTCTTCTGAACAATATTCACCAACTCAAGAAGAGTATAGACAAATCCAAGCATATTTTCATCGTGCACAAGATTTTTCAGGAAAGAATGCAAATATTAGATATAATATTAGCAACCCCCATACCTCATAAAGAACATGTTTTGGCTCTTCTTCCCTGTAATACAGATCCTTGGCCTCTAGCTGAAATTAAACCTTCTTCTGATGGTCATCCAGCATATGGTGAGAATTTTTGCAATTTAGGTCAAACCTCCAATTCTGCCCCTGTAGTTTTGAGTTCTAGGTCTGTCTCTAGTCATCCCATACTTTCTATGGCTGGGGGGAAATCTTTAGTTCCAGTAGTGTCTGTACCTTCTAACGCTGGGGGACAACCCCCGGCGTGACCTACATTACCCACTAATGGAACTATTACTAATAATGGGAAAACCTCTATTGTAGGACAATCCATAGTATATGTCCCTCCCACCAACACAAATCTGGTAAACCCTCCTTCAAGTTCAGGTCATCCCTCAACGGCACAACCTGTAGTTCATCAACCCTCATGGGTTTATGGTTACCTAGCAAATCAAATGCCTGTAGAAAATATAAATTATCAACCCATCCCTATAGGAATGTCTTATACTAGAATTCCATACTCTAGGAATACTTTTACACCATGGGGGAAACCCAACTGGTCTTATATGTCGGTGATGGGAGGAATACCTATTCGTACTGCTGGTGGCACCGGAGGACCACCTTATGGCGGTCCTCCTCCTATCGGTCCTGGGGGCCTTGGAGTTCCTCCTCCTAGTGGTCCTCCTACTAGTGGTCCTAGTGGTTATGGTGGCCATCCTCATGGTGGTCCTGGTGGTCCTAGGGGTTCTACTGGCCCTGCTTCTAGTGGTCCTGGTGGGCCTCCTCCTAATGGTCCTAACGAGCCTAATGGTCCTGGTGGCTCTAGGATCCCTAATCCTTGAGGTCAATCTTCAGGAAGTACATCATCTCATCATATGTTTCAATAACCTATATATCAGTCAACCTATGGCCCTACTAGTGGTTAAATGCCTTATCAATATTACTAGTATGTGGAACCCAATCGTTAGTTACCTTTTCTAGCAACTTTTTACTTACCTGATTTGTCCAAGTTGATTAATGACCCCATTCAACACAATCCTTCATGGCCTACAATTCTAGTAAAGTTTCCATCGGACATCCCAAAATTCAATGGTAAGCAGGGATATGATCCCAAAAATCACGTTATGACTTTCCATCTATGGTGTTTGTCGAACTCCTTGAAGGATTATTCTATTCGATTGAGACTCTTCCAACGCACTTTTACCGGTAGGGCTGCGAAGTGGTATATTGAACTTCCACAACATTCGTTTGTTGATTTTAGTGCATTGGAAACTATTTCCTCACACACATTCAGCTACCCATTCGTTATGAAATGGGTACAGAACTTTTAACCTCTCTATGTCAAAACGCCTCCACACACATATCAGATCACATACATGAGTGGAGAAGGAGGAGAAGGCTCATTAAGGATCCTCTCCTGGACCAACTCTTAGCTGATTGGTTTATGAAGTCTTTGTTGCCACCCATTTCCTGATATTTGGCTATGGGCGGTGCTGTCACTGAAGAGTAGGCTATTATTCATGCTTAGTATCTAGATTTGGTGTATTCCCAATCCGAAACACTGTATGACTTGATCCCTCAAGCTCATTTCCCTAGCACTGATCTTGCTAAGCCACTAGGAGAAACTTCTATTGATGGGATTCTTCATTCAATCCAACCCTCGTTTGCAGTAAAGCATTGTAAGAAACTCAATGCTTCTGCTACTACTCCTTCGAATCCTAAGGTTTCCACTGAGGTGAATGTTATTCAAAGTATGCAAACAACTGATAATAATAAAAATAAAGGTGAAGGAAAAAATAAGAAACTTCGAAACCAACAAGAGAACTTGAAACCTACAACCAATGAGAATGATAAAGGGAAGAGAAAATAAAAATATCCATGTTTGTTGTGCAGAGGGGATCACTTCATGAAGCAGTGTCCCCATCATGAAGAAATCAATAAATTTTTGAAAACTAATGCTATGCCAGCAGTTCTCACTGATCCTTTCCCTTCTCAGCAACACCTAATAGACCACATGTCTAATCAAGGAAATTCTAGTTCTTTAGAGTAAATTCAGATGATTTCCTTGAAAACTATTAATTTGCAAACTCGAAGTCAGAATTATGACAAACCTGCAGATGAAAAATAAGATAATTCTTCTTCAGATAAAGGTCCCCCTACTGGTTCTCCCGCATCCTCGTCTAGTGGTCCCCTAACTATCGAGAAACCTAATATCGACATGATTTTTTGTCCACCCAAGAGTACTCTTAGAAATTATGTTTTCAACCCTAATGCTCGAGCTGCACAGTTTTACAATGTCATTGAAGATCTCTCTCAAACACCATGTGCAATGTCTACCTTGGAATTACTCCAAAGTTGTCCTACACAATGCAAAAACCTATTTACTGCTTTCGGAGCTTTAGACCCAAACAACACTAATTAGATTCATTCCAATGTCGAGAAATACAAGTCGAGGATGTCTCACCAAATTGATTTTAAAATCATAAGGAAAGTAGTTGGGAAAAAGGTCTTTAGAACCATCCTAGATGAAGGAGCTTCAACTTTAGTTTTGTCCCTATCTTTTTGGAAAGCCCTTGGCTCTCCCAAGCTTATGAAATCTCTAACAACCCTAAAATCCTTTGATGGAATAGGTTTCCATCCCCACGATCTCTTACCAGCACTTCCGGTCAAGCTTTGGGGAAAAACTATTTCTGTTCAAGTGGAAGTGGTGGATGCCCCATTAGACTACAATCTCCTGCTAGGAAGAAATTGGTTTTATGCCATGACTATTTTTGCTTCGATGGTATTTCAAACCCTCCAATTTCCACATCTAGGGAATATTATAACAATTGATCAGCTTGATTTTTGTATGCCGAATGTTACCACCCCTATGAAAAATAATATCCCTCTGTTAGGTTAGTCCCCTCCTCTTTACTAGTCGATTGGGGTAAGCACGCTGAAGGATTCTTCCCTAATGGGGGTGTTCCCATCAGCTCCTCCTAACATAGAAACCACAACAGTAAATATGATTTCTTTGTTTGGTTATGATCCCAAAGGAAAAAAAGTTCTTGAGTCAACCTCATTGAGTCCGCATGAAGCATTGTACAACATTGTCCAATCCCTTTCCGATGACCACGCTGATGATCTTCATCTGGTGGATTAGGACCCTTACCACCTGCCCTACTAGTTAGAACCCTCTCTTCCTATTATCTCTCCCAGACTTTTCCTTCTGACAAGTCCATCATGGAGATCATGAGTACGAATGAATCTATATGGAAGCATCACCATCACAGATCCTCGTTCCTCCCCAACACCAATTCGACAAACCATGATTTTTCATTTCTCTTTAGTATTGATATTGTCCATACTCCTCAAATTTCGGTATTGTTACAGAAAACTGAATCGGAAAGAAATCTATGCAATATTAACAAAATGAATCTGATCGACATATCATTCAAGCCTAACACTCTTGAGCATGTTCATGTTGGGAAAAACTTCTCAGCAGAAGAATCTGAAGCATACAGAGCACTTTTCAAGGAATTTCAAAATATTGTTTCCTAGTCCTATGATGAAATTCCTGGGATATACCCGTTTATCATGGTCCATGAAATCAAAACATATCCCATAGCCAAACCTATCAGGAAAAAAATAAGGCAATTACATCCACGAGAGGCTACAACTATCAAAGCTGAAATATAAAAACTTTTGAAATCATGGTTTATTTATCCTGTGCCCCTGACAAAATGGGTATCGAACGTTGTCCCTGTCAATAAAAAATAGGGCACTATTAGAGTCTACATCGATTTCAGATATTTGAAGAAAGCTTGTCCCAAAGACAACTTTCCAACTCCACATATCGACGAGATTATCGACAACTGTGTTGGAAGTGTCATCTTCTCGTTCATGGATGGGTTTTCCGGATATAATCAGATCGAGATATTACCCGTTGATCAGCACAAGATGAAATTTATTTTCCCATGGGGAACTTTTGCGTATAGGAAGTTACCATTTGGCCTGAAGAACACTAGAGTTACATTTCGGTGTGCTATGTTCTATGTGTTTCACAATGTCAAACATATTATGGAACTATACCTTGACGACCTCCCAGCTCATTCATAGCGACGGGAGGACCACCCTGGTCATCTTAGGGATATTTTTCTGAGATGATGTCATTATAATATACAGCTCAATCCACATAAATGTGTTTTTTGTGTTGAGATGGGATGTCTCCTAGGCTTCATGGTTTGTAAGGATGGCATTTGGATAGATCCATTGAAAATTGCAGCTATTTTATCCCTACTAGCCCCAAGAAATCTTATTAAACTCCAAATTTTGCAAGGGAAGGAAAACTTTCCCTGCCATTTGGTTTGCAATTTTTCAGAGAAAACACATGGCTATATGCGTCTCCTCAAGAAGGACACTCCATTATTTTGGGATGAGCAAGCCCAACGCGCCTTTGATAACCTTAAGCATGCTCTGACCCATTCACCTATGATACACCCCCTGGATTATTCGAAGTATTTTATCTTATACCTTGCTACCTCCATTACTACCATCATCATGGTTTTTTTGCAGGAAAATATTGACGAACAGGAGCATGTGATCTATTACACCAATAAGAATCTCATAGATTCTGAAACTCGATACTCACATGTGGAGAAGCTAGAATTGGCGACGGTCATTATTGTACAGAAAATTCGCCACTACATATTTCTTCACACTACCACCTTATTGGCAGATCAGAACCCTATGTATTACCTTCAGACTCGTCAGGTGCTAGGGGGCAAATATTCCCAATGGATAGTCATCCTATAGGAATTTGACCTTGAGTTTTCCAAAGCCATGTCAAAGAAATCCTTGGTCTTTGCTGATATTGTGTGTAATATTCCTTGTGATTCGACGAATTCTGAGCCCAGTGATTCATTCCTGGATGAATTTCTATTCCTGATCAGCATGACTGATGTGTGGTATGGATATTTAATGAATTATCTCCAAAAATAGAGAATTTTTCCCACTCTATCCTGTGACAATCGTCACCGTATTCATCACCATGAGAAATACTACCTTATCCTGAATGATGTTGGCAAGGGATTTGGGGAAAGTGAGTTACGCAACATCGCGGAAGCTGTGCAAGCTCACATGGTACCGCACAAGGGCAGATCGGCATGATAAGCAAAATAATAATCACTTTTTGAATATTTTATGTATATTTTGACTAAGTTTTGTTGCAATAGGTCAGTAGTGGTTAGAATTCAGTTAGTAGTGGACCCTCAATGTAAAGGTTTAATCCTATTTATAGATCTATTTTGAAGAGATCTAGGGAGTGATTGTGGACGATTGTGTCGATAAGATATGATGTGATCTATTTTATGGAGAATTTTCTATCTTAATGGTGATTTTATCTGGGTTTCTTCCTCATGTATGCAGTCTCCGGTTTTGGAGAAGAATTGTGCAATGCAGTAGATTTGTGCAAGGTTAATATGATGCGATGATTATGGCTCAATTCTTGTATGTTGTTATAGATCTATTATGATGTTGCAACTTTGTTTTGTTACAATGGCATAATATAGATGCGATTTAGTCTCTTTCTTCTATATCGATGTGACCTATTTCTTTTATGTCGATGTAATCTATGTTTCTGTAACTGTTTGATGTGCTATGAGTAATGACGTTCCATGAATAATGATGCTATATTGTAATACTATGTGATGATTGCATGAGTTATGGTATCCCTCTGTCGGATCCCCATATCCTCCTCTCCCACTGTCGAAAACTCAGTTCTGATAGCTCTCCCTTGAATGCCTCAGGTGAGACATCCTCTGCTCTGCAAATGATGCTGGGAAGGGTAAAACCTATCTAGTCCGGTGCTCATGGAGGTTGTGCTATAGGGTGTCGACAGAGTGGGAACCCCTGTCGACGAATATTTGTTGGTGGGCTTTGCCAACAAATGGTTCCATTACTGGGACCAGGTTGCAAATAAGAGGGGAATATGTTATGGAATCCGACTCGATTAGAGATCAAGAGATGGTTTTATTTGAAGTTGCAAGAGTTTGCTGAAGCTGAAAACCATAATTTGAAGCTGAGGATGAGCCAATGGTTGGATAGATGTATCCATGACAGTCCCCATGAATGGTTCTTTTGTGAATTCCCTGTACTCTTGTAGGAATCGTTGGAAAAGTTCGCTAAGCGGAAGACAAACTTTCAAGGAGGAGATTCGATGTCTTGGACACCACAATTGAACCAGGAGTTACAAGAAACTAGTAATAAGGCATCGCGGGCAGTCGAGGTATGGTTGGATAGTATCTTAGAAGGATACATCACTGAGTTTTCCTTTGACACTAATAAATCTTTTAATGAACCAGAAAGGGAGTTTTTTAGTGGACCACGTGTCGCTACAATTGTTGATTAAGAAACTAGTCTGTGAAAAGGGTATCCTAAAGATGGACGAAGAGTAGTGGAACTCTGGTGTGTGGGGGATGTAGGCACTGCGACAGAAAGGGGGGAAATGCATAAGGAAGTAAGGGGTATATGGGCATGATTTCTGATGAGAATGTAAAGGTCTCCCAAGAAACAAGTGGTTGTACAAGGGGAGGAGCAAGGTTTAGAGAAAATAGGTAGAGGACCAAAGAAGGTCCTGCTGAAGTCGAAGTGCGATACTGTGAAGAAAAACCACATGGGATTAAGCGACCTTTTTGTGACAATGAGAACATACAGGCCCATGATACACCCAGAAGAATGACAGGATTGAACCCCAGCAGTAACGTGTCTACTTGTCCATGCACTACTCTACCACAAGGAAGGAATGCGCATTCTATGTCGACTTGCCCGACGTGTCAGCAACAGTCTAGTAATAGAGCACTAAAAGGAGGAAGAAGGTCCAGAAGATAGGAGATGAAATGAATTTGTCTATATTCAATGGAAATGGCACTGACAATCTAGAGCAGTACTGGTTCTTATGTGAAGCGATATGGACGACAAACTATCGATGACGATGTCAAGAAAAGTCAACTAGCCACTCCTCTAAGGGGCCGTGCATTGGAATGGTTTATGTGATTCACACGGGTACCTCAGGGAGGTACTGCAAAAACATTGGACAAGATCATAACAAGGATATTTGAGGAATTTAAGAAGCCAAAATCTAAAGCTCAATAGATTACTGAATTAAAAGAGATCAAAGAATTCCCCAATGAAATGATTTGGGATTTTGATCAACGATTTAAGACATTGATGGCTGCAGTCAGTTTTCAGATGAGTGACGTTCAACATAAAGAATGGTTTCTCATGGTGCTGGTCCCTCATATCTGACAACAATTAATGCAGCAAAAGATTATGACGTAGAGTGAGGCTCTGGAGACCGCGATGAAATTGGAAGCATCGCCAGTAGGGGAGACTACTATTGGAATGAATCCGATTCAGGCGTAGTTGTCCAATTTGACGCTCCAATTACAAGACATCAAAAAGGACAAGGAATATTGTGATGATATTTGGTGCACCCGTTTCCATGAAAGAGGAAATACCAAGGATACCTACCTGAAATTTCAGAATTATTTACTGTCAGGAACCCCCAATCTGTTGAGTGGTTCTGGTGCACCGTGGTGTCGCATCTATCAGTTCTATGGGAATCGACATGAGAATTATGATTACATGCAGAAGATGGTTGCCAAAGAAAAAATATTATACTGTACATTTTATCTGTCAGTTGGACATGACGATAAAACTGTCATGCTTATGATTTACTCCAAGAAAGGACATATGATTCATACTTTGTGAAAGGGCTGGAGGACCCCTGGACAGCGCAAGCACAACCGTAAGTAGTACAACCAGCAGCACATGTACCGTATACACCACTGCCTCCATTGCAGTTTGTCCCTGCGAAACCACAACAACAATTTATAGCACAGCTATAGTTCGCACCACAGCCTTAAATGGTGGTACAACCACAGCATAACCAGGCACCGCGACTATAGTATAATCAGCCACAATATGTTCAATCCATGTAACAAATGGCCCAACCACATTTTCAGCAAGGAGGTGTCCAAGGAGGATTCCGCAGAGGGTTTAGAGGTCGAAGAGGAGGATTTTTCCAAAGAGGAGGATGAGGTCGTGAATAAATCTAGTGCTACACGTGTGGGGTATTTGGGAATTACCAGAGGGAGTGCCCTCACGCACTATGCAAATACTGTGTAGCTAGTGAGGATAATGTTGAAAGTTTCCCTTAGTTGATTGCAAAATGGTAGATAGGAAAAAAATTTCAATTACAAAATGCACAGAATCAGAATCAGCCTGCATTCCAAGTACAAAACCAACCGATAGTGAAGAACTAGGTCCCATCGCAGACTCAAACTCAGAACCTGCCTCAAACATAGAACCAACTGATGAATCAACCATTTAATTAGAACCCACCTTTGAACCAAGGATCGGCAGTTGTCACTATTCAGGTCGAGCCACAAATGAAGGATGTCGTCATTGGAATTGTCACTCACGCTAGTACGACAACTAGAGATGATGGACCACAACTACAAGTTCGAATCGCTAGTAAGAAGAAGGTCACATTTGATATTGTGACAGAGAAAGATACCATCTTTGACATAAAGAATGAAGTCGAGAGAAATCTGGGTAAGTTACCAGTTATTGATATGCCTTCCGCTTTCGACCCCTCCATAGAAGCAGGATCATCATGAAAGCATGGTACCCTGCGCAAGTTTTTTGAGAGTTGTCTATCGCTGGAAAGGCGCTTGCACACCCTTGTCAAGATTGAGACATTATTGCACCTCTCGGATAAGACAGTGAAGGATTCTACTGTGAATTCCTTGCAAAAAAGGAAGACTAGCAAGGGGATGAGGATGAATATCCATATTGGAGATTATGAGTTTATATTGGTCATTTTGGACCTTGGATCAGATGTAAACATCTTCACAAAGAAAACCTAGCAATTTATGGGAAAGCCAACATTGGGATGGTTGTCGGTATAGCTATGTTTAGCAAACCAGGCGAAGGTTCATCCCATTGGTCATGTTTCAAACTTAGTTGTCAACATTGAAGGTATGAAAATACGTGATGACTTAGACATGATAGAATATGTAGGAGATGGTGGTTCCTATCCCATGCTGCTAGGAATTGGATGGGATAATTATAGCATGGCAGTTGTCAACTTCAAAAAACGTGTTATGACATTTGAAAACCAGGATGTTAGGGTCATTGCTACAATGGACCCTCAGGAAGGATGGTGATATATCGAACCTGTAAAGGATGAAGTCGGGAGACATTGGGATCATGCTTATAACATCTCCAAGGACTATATCCATCCTACCATTGATGGCGAACTTGGATGGCGAAGCATAAGTTCCATGTCCTGTGATTCTAAAGATGCTCTATAAAATTGGCAGAATCGATTGCATGAAATATCATTCAAAAAATGTGGGTTGATTACAAAGTCTCTTTGACATGTTGTGACTGAGACAGTCGAGTTGCCTATTTATGAAGGACCACTGGGGCTATCAAATTTCTTTCAGGTATTTGAAGAAAAGGTGATACTAGCTCTTGATGTAGCACTAAAGGCTACTCTAGCTCGATGGTGGGTGACACACAAACAGATGATCCATGACTAGGAGCAATGTTGCAGGTTGATGATGGTTTACTTTGGTGATGTAGAGGTCTATCATGCTAGGAGATATGAAGGATGAAATGACCCCACCATTCATTTGATCAAGTGTCATCTTTTATGGACATCGCGACCCATAGATCAGTGGGTTCACACTTTTGTTCACAATCTAGAAGAGATGCCAAGATCCTGGTATGTGGAAGCAGAATTACGTAGAACCATTACCACTTGGGAGGAGTTGTCAGTATGCTTTGTGCAAATGTTTAGCTTCCAGGATGCCAACCCCAAGGTATGTAACTCTTCACACATTATCTACGATGTAGTACTAAAGGTCATCCCTATTGCATACCCAGTTGATCCACATGCAAATTTCTCCATCCAATCCATGATGACATTCTACAACTTGTCCAAGGAACCTAAATATGATGACGAGTTGTGAAATGTTAATATTCTAGAGTCCAAAGGAAGCCATGGTGTCACAGCTCCTGACATACCAATGGACTCAATGAATCAGCCGCTGAGGATCCAAAAAGCTAAAATTGGGTCGACAGAGAATCATAAATTTGCTAATGTCGGAGACTATTGGGGCGAAGAGACGATGGGAAAAATCATAGATTTATTGCATGAATTCCAGGATCTTTTCTCAATGGGATTTTTAGAAATGAAGGGGATAGTCAGCGAATTTGGGGAAATGAATATTCCACTCAAGACAGATGCAAAACCAATACATTAGAGGACATATAGGCTAAACCTGCGGTACAAGGATTGCATGAAAGATGAGATCAATAGGATGCTCGATGCTAGGATCATTGGACCTGTAGAAGAATCAGAGTGGATAATCCCAATGTTGGTCCAAGAAAAGAAGACTAGTGAAATCCACATTTGTGTCGATCTGGAAAATTTGAATGATGCATGTGTACATGATCTATTCCCGACCCCTTTTACAGATGAAGTCCTGGAAGGTGTAGGCAGCCAGGAGATATAATCCTTCACAAATGGCTTTTCAGGATGCCACCAGATCTGGATTGTGAAGGAGGATTGCAATAAGACTACATTTGTCACTAAGTGGGGCTTTCACCAATATGCCATCATGCCATTTGGGCTGAAGAATGTAACCACTCTATTCTCTCGTGTAGTTGTCGCTTTATTTAAATATTTTATTCAAAAATTCCTGTAGGTATATATGGTTGACTAGACCGTCTATGGCTTGATTAGAGACCATATGACAATCTGCAATTGATGTTGGAACGGTGTAGACAGCATCATATTGCATTGAATTCAAAAAAATGTATTTTTTGTGCACCCTTTGGCATGCTACTTGGGCACATTATATGCAAATAATGTCTGTTGGTAGATCCGATGAAGATTGCACTGATACTCAATTTACCACTACCAATGAATGTAAATATGCTCTGAGAAACACTAGGACATACAGGCTACTATCACAAGTTTATCAGAGGATAAGCTGCGATTACTGCGCCCATGGAAAATTTGTTAAAGAAAGACGTTGCATTTGAATGGAATCCGTAATGTTAAGGAAGCTTCGACACCTTGAAGGCCAAGATGGCCTCTGCACCAATACTAGTTTTCCCTTATTGGAATAAATAATTCCATGTGCATGTTGATGCCTCTTCTACTACGCCAGGGGTTGTTATTGCGCAACCAGGTGAAGGCGACTTGGATCATGCCATCGCATATGCCAGTAGAAAGTTATCATTTGCTGAACGAAATTATACCACGATCGAAAGGGAAGGCCTAGCGATGGTTTATGCTCTGCAAAAGTTTAGGAAGTATTTGTTGAGATGACATTTCAAGATGTTCACTGATCATTCTTTTTTACTTTTCTTCCAAGAGTTTGATTTTGAAATAGTGGTAAAGCCGGGACGGTTGAATGCTGTCCCAGATCATCTGTCACGTGTTGTGAATGGTGAAGAACCAACCAATATTAATGATGGCTTGCTAGATGCACAATTGTTATGGGTTGATTCTGTAGATGATCACTATGCACCAATTATTCAGTTTTTGTCTACTGGTGTCTCCCCAACAGACATGTCAACTAGCGAAAAGAAGCATCTTGTCGTAAAATCCTCTGATTTTCAACTAATTACTGGTCAGTTATATAAACTTGGACCGGATGAAATATTGTGATGGGGTGTCTTACCACATGAGTAGGGTCCCATTCTAGAAGAAACACATGTAATAATTTCAAGAGGTCACTATGGAGGCCACGCTACTACACGAACAATGTTTCCTATAGGGCTATGGTGGCCCACGTTGCATAATGATGATGCAGACTATGCAAGGAGTTGTGATGTCTGCCACCGAGTTGGTAAACCATCATGGAGGGATTACATGCCACTAGTGTCGTAGGTGACTCTGCAACCATTTGATAAATGGGATGTAGACTTTGTGGGTCCTATCAATCTTCCAGGTAAGAACACTGGCTCCCGTCATATTCTTACTGCAACTGACTACCTGACTCGGTGGGCGGAAGCTGTACCAGTTGCTGATTGTACTGTTGTGACAGCAGCATGGTTTATTTTTGAGACCATTGTGACACGATTTGGGTGTCCTAGAATCATGATGAGTGACCAGGGCAGTCACTTTGTCAACTAGATGGTAAAAGCACTAACTGAGGAGCTCCATATACAACATAAGAGGAGTACACCATACCACCTGCAGTCAAATGGTACTGTTGAGGCCTTCAACAAAATTTTGGAGACAACACTGACCAAGTCATGCCTATGGATTATATTGTTCCCAACTTGCACATTGTCACAACAATGGGCATGGATTATGTAGAGGCATTAGAGGAATGTGTTCTGCAATTGATTTAGCTTAAAGAAGATCGTTTCATCACAGGTTCCAGCAACAACTTGTGAAGGATCGATAGAAGGCATGGCATGATTGCCATATTAAGCAAAAACAATTTACGACAAGAGATTTGGTGCTGTTATATGATAGTAAGTTCATCAAGAATCCAGGTAAGTTACAAATGCACTAGTTAGGTCCCTATCTTATTCAATCCATTACATCTGGCAGTGCAGTTCAGTTACAACAATTAGATGGCATAATGTTACCGAATCTCATTAACGGGAGTCACTTGAAGCCCTATAGAACAGGTTTGGCGGTGCGCACCACCTGAAGTGTTGAAAAACACAAAAAAAAGAGATGAAGGTTTTAGTTCAACACAGCAGGGTGAGCCTTGGGGAAGAGGTTGCGCAAGGTTACAATTGTTAGCAGTAATAAGTTGACCAGTTGTGACAGTTGCAGGGATGTGCGGTGGTAAAATCAAGTAATAAATGCAGGTTAAACCATTTTTCTAGCGGTGCTTGTTGAAGAGCCCCACATTAATGGGTGATCCAACAGTTAAAAGAATAAGATCGTCGATGGATTTGGTGTAATTAATACCTGATTTAGCAATAATGGTGAAGTTAGATTTGGTAATGATGAATTTGGATTTGAAGTGGCTATAAAATAGCACATAGAATGCATCGGATGGCATTCTTCAGTTGCACGAGCAGAAGTAGACGCTGAATTCTATGCATAGTGTTGAGTGAAGTGTTGTTCGAGCTGTTGAGTGTATTTTCAGGTTTTGAGGGATAAGGGATGCTGAGCGGCCTTGACGCCATAGAAATTTACAGGGAGTACGAGTCCCTCATTCATCCCACAACTGTGGAATAAGAAATCATGAGTATTCTAGTGGGTTCATTGTCCATTCCTAAGAGGAAGTGACAGACTTAGAGACCCAGTTCTACTCCACCTGAAAAGAGGAAAACTCGCTTATCTATGAATATGCAGGGAGGAGGCACTACACCGACTGGGCCATCAAGCTCAGGAGATGTTCAGTCCATAGCACCCCGGGGTGTCTCAGTGCATGATATTTTGTGATACATCACTCCTACGCATCCAAAACCCAAGCCACGACAACCGTCGAAGAATCAGAAGTACCCGCCCAAGTTGCCAACACTCCCGAAAGGGATGACGTTGTCAGTTGATATCATCCCTGCATTGATGAAGCTCAAGTTTGATGACCATGACCTGCTCTTACTTAAATATGTCCTGGATGAGCCATATGAATCCATCCCTATGGCGCCTGGTGGCCCCATTCAGCAAATTTTGAAACTATGGGCTAGTGGGTTAGACAAATCTGGGTTTTTTGGGGCTCATCAATATGCCCCATTTTGGCCACTTGAATGAATCCCATGCGTGTGTGAAGCAACTGTTGGTGTGTTTCCATGGAGGGACACTTTGGTTAAATATGTCGATCCCTGTTACAGTCGACTTGATTGCAAGCATTACTAGTTTTCTGAAGGTTGGGGAGGACCCGACGCAGTATATTCATGGAAGAGATACGGACAAGAAACTTGCGAAGCAGATGAAGGAGTTCTTTGGTTTACAACGGGATGGTCGCACTTATCGCATTAACAATATTAACTCATAGATGGTGTGCATTGGCACAAGAATTCTAGCCAGCAAGGTTGTTCACAGCAATCGACCAGTCCAACGCAATTCGGGTGTTGTTGCTTGTGCCCAGAAATGTGTTGAGGGGGTACAAATGAATTGGTCTCTATTTTTGTTAAATTAGTTGCTTGATGATGTGCTTACCACTCATACTGGGTGGCCCTTTTCCTATAGTAGGTTTTTGATTCTTATTGCTCTTGTTGCTTGGATGGAACCTGAAGACTACCAACCAATGGCAGTTGAGGCAGTCAAGGGTTGTTGTGGTTCCTACTATCAGAACCTATGGTGGGTCAAAGAGCCCAATCGACAAGAGGGTTGTGCCATTCATTTCTGGGTATTATGGGAAGTGCTGCAAGCTACTGCCATTACCATTCCTATATTTTCTCCCTACACCATGGCCAAGTATTAGCGGATCCTTTGGTTCACTATTGGACCCCACTCCATTCATATTCAAGCCAGGAAGGACCCTGATCGATAGTGGCTACCATTTCCTTATAAATTCACCACAAAATATTTGGATACTATTGTGGAAGAATAGCTGGGGGAATGGCGTATCCCGGTGAGTCAAGAGGAGTTAGCTAAGGAGCTTCCCCTGGATGTCCCTGAAGAACCTGCCCCATAGGAATTGAACACCCATGACTCCAACAATGAGTCATCGACAAATCTTGAAGATGCAACACAATGTATGCAAGAGGAGACTTGCACCAAATGGAGTCAGAAGTACGAGGTGGGCTATGGTACCAAATTGTGGATGGAAGACTAGCTGCAGTGGCTTATCAAAGCCGTCACAGATTCATTTACGACTATGACTAAGACGATCCGTGAATCCAAACATGAATAATTTGGCATGGTAAGAGATAGACTAGAGTCCATTTTTTATATTATTTCCAAACG
The DNA here is from genome assembly GCA_001517045.1 of Pseudotsuga menziesii. NCBI lineage: Eukaryota > Viridiplantae > Streptophyta > Pinopsida > Pinales > Pinaceae > Pseudotsuga > Pseudotsuga menziesii. The sequence goes on along the minus strand of LPNX010593715.1, from coordinate 509,642 downwards.
AACATCAACAAGACCTCTGCTATAGGACAACCCTTCAATCAGCACTAAGCCCCGGGCTAGGAACCTGTAAGTTCCTCCGACTGCGATCGACACTGGAAATGAATAAGTTCACCAGTAGTTGCACCCAATCCAGAGTGTGACTTTGGATCTGAACAAACTCTCAGCTATAGCATTGGTTGAGTTGCAGCATGGAGCCGCACTGGAATTGGTGGCACAGAAACAAGAGTTGACTGAGGGCTATGTCCAGTCTCGGAATACTGTTGAGAAGCTGTATAAGGAAGCAGAGGAGCTGCACCAGATCCACATGCAGCTGACAAAGGAAAACTTACGAGAAATCAACCAATTGAAGGTGACAAAAGCCGAGTTGCAGCGAAAGGCTGCTGAAGAGATTACCGACCTCAATAAGGCACAAGACTGCTTGATTGTTGAGCAACTGCAACTATTTTCCTGGTGCATAGAAGTTGAGCAGGCTATTTTTTATGCCTTCCAGAACATTTTTGACAACACCATAGGGCTCACCCTAGTCAATACGGCCAAGTGATTGGGAAAAAATTTGGTTCAACTTCAGGATAATAACTTACTACTCTAGGCCCAGGTACAACCCATAATGCCACTGGAGCAGGTTGCAGAGCGCAATACCTCCATTGAAGAAATTACCACTTAGTTCGACACCATGGAGCAAGAGGTTAAAACTATTATGGAGGCGACCATGTAGTTTTGGAAAAGTATTGTTCATGATGAGCAACTTGATCAATTGACTATGTAGGTGCAAGAGGCAGAGGGCTAACTAACAACCTTGAAGATGTTGTTGAAGGCCATACCAATGATGGTACAGATCACCTGGGCCACCGAACTGAAGGATCTATAGCAGAGAGCTACCGAGGCACAAGAATGCCAACAAAAGCACTGCGAGCAGCTTGATGAATTCCAATAAATTGGTGGCCAATTGGCTGCTAAGGCCACCACCATGCTACAGGATGTTTAAGAGAATCACCAAATGGTCGGCAGCAAGGTTAGTGAGGAACACCCCATCCAAAATTTTTTGACTAATTGTCATAGTATCGCTAGTAACGTTCAATTTTAGGTTCAGGAAATTGCGTAGCAATTTGAATATTTTAAGGACAAGACTTCGGCATGACACCCTATCGACTTGACGTGGCTCAAGGGTGAGGTACAAAACTATGTTGTGGGTCTATTGGAAAGGGTTTTGGGGAAAGTGAGTTGCGCAGCATCGTAACAGTTGCAAAAGTTCACGTGGTACCGTGCAAGGGCAGATCGGCGTGATAAGCAGAAGAATAACCACTTTTTGAATATTTTATGTATATTTTGACCAAGTTTTGTTCCAATAGGTCAGTAGAGGTTAGAAGTTAGTTAGTAGTGGACCCTCAATGTAAAGGTTTAAGACTATTTATAGATCTATTTTTGAATATATCTCGGGAGTGATTGTGTGGATAAGATCTGGTGCGATTTGTTTTATGGAGAATTTTTTGTCTTAACAGTGATTTTATCCAGGTTTCTTCCTGATGTATGCAGTCTTTGATTTTGGAGAAGAATTGTGTAATGTAGTACATTTGTGCAAGGTTAATATGATGCAATGAGTATGCCTCAATTCTTATATGTTGTTATAGATCTGTTATGATGCTGTGACTCTATTTTGTTACAATGGCATAGTATAGATGTGATTCAGTCTCTTTCTACTATATCGATGCGATCTATTGCTTTTATGTCAATGTAATGTATGTTTCTGTAACTGTTTGATGCACTAGGAGTAATGATGTTCCATGAATAATGCTGCAATATTGTAATACTGTGTGATCATTGGAGAAGTTATGGTGTCCCTCCGTTGGATCCCCATATCCTCCTCTCCTAGTGTTGGAAACTTGGTTCTGACATCTCTCCCTTGAATGCCTCGGGTGAGACCTTGTTTTCTCTCCAGACGTTGCTAGGATGGATAAAACCTGTTTGGGTCAATGCTCAGGGAGGTTGTGCTGTAGGGAATCGACAGAGTGGGAACCCCTGTCGAGGAAGCTTTGATGGTGGGCTTCGCCAACAAATGATAATTTATATAGGGGTGGTATTGATTCCATTATTCAACAATGCCTTACTCATGAAGAGGCTAAACAAGTTATGAATGACTGTGACTCTGGAGGATGCAGCAGTCATCTCTCTAGGATGGCTAAAACCCAAAAACTCCTTCGCACTAGATATTTCTAGCCTTTAATCTTTAAATATTGTCATGAGGCTGTTAAGAAATGCCCACCCTACCAACATTTCTATCCGAAAAAGTGCACCCACCCTGCTCCGTTACACCCCGTCATTGTCGTTGGCCCTTTCTCCAAAAGGGGGGTAGACTTTATGCATTGTAATCCTACCTCAGCCGGGGGGCATGGCTACATCATAGTAGCTATCGATTAATTTATGAAATGGGCTAAGGCTATGCCTAGATATGTAGAGGATGGTAAGACTTCCACCCTATTTCTATTCAATCACATGATAGCAAGATTAAGAGTCCCACAGTCTGTAGTTACTACTTACAGCTTACATTTCTGGAATCAGATGATGGAAGAATTGAGTGCCCAGCTAGGTTTTTGTCATGAAAACTCAGCACCCTATTATCCACAAGCTAATGGTCAAGTTGAAGTGATTAATAAAGTATTAAAAAACATGCTACGATAGATGGTTGGAGATCACAAATCCAACTGGAACCACATCCACTTCTTCGCTCTTTGGGATTATAGGACTTCAGTAAAAGCAACTACTGATTTTACACCCTTCTAGTTAGTTTATGGTCTAGAAGTTGTATTTACTATTCAGTGTCATATTCCGTGTTTGAAACTTGCCATTGAAATTCTCCCAGATACGTCTACCGAGGAATAAAGATTACTATACCTGAACAATCATGACAGAACTAGACGAGATGCTGCCTTAGCCAATGAGGCACATAAGAAACGCGTCAAGGTGCAGTATGAAAAGTCTGTCCAACCTCGTATTTTGAATGAAGGTGACCTAGTTCTAACCTACAATTAGAGACATGATAAGCTAGGGAAAGGGAAGTTTGAATCAATGTGGTAGATTCCCTTTATCGTTTCCAAATTTTTAAAGAAAGGGGCTTATGAGCTCATGGACTATGATGGAATCCCCTTCGGGAAACCTCACAATGGGTTGTACCTGAAGGGGTACTATGCCTAGATCATTCATGTATCGTACCTTGTATATATGTACATTGTTTGAATTTTTTAGTTTGTGTTTTAGTACTTTCAATATGGTTTTGAGTTTAGTGTCAAAACTATTTATACCATGTTTTGGTTATGTAGAATAGATGGATTTTGATGGCTTCACTGATGGTGCTTGCCGCCATACCTTGAACCTTTCCTCGACTGCTTGGGTTATCTATTCCCCCGCTCATGATTTGGTCAGTTCAGGAGTGGTTTTTATTGGTCCAGCTACCAATAATATCTCTGAGTATCAGGCAGTCATAGGTCTATTGACTGAAGCTACATCCCGGGATATTCGTAACTTGGTCATTTTCATGGACTCACAATTGGTGGTTTTTCATTTGAACCATATCTATACCATCAGGAACCTAGTGCTTCCCTGTCTCTTCAAGAAAGTACATTTGTTGGAGAGGTCATTTGAATAATTACTTATAGGCATATACCTAGGGAAGACATTACAATTGCTGACTCATTAGCAAATTATATCCTAGACTCGTATATTGCCCATTCATAACTTGAAAATAAACATGGTTCATTGTAAAATAAAATGAAGAAACAAAAAACTCATGTAAATAAATTTTCCCTTTGGAACATATAAACACTGGAAATAAAAGTCTGTATATAAATATAAATATATATATATATAAAGTGCTTTACGAAAAATAGGCACAAGACCTCATCTGAAGCACTCTCGCTTTCAGGCAGTACAAAACCATACAAAATCCTGAAGCTATATCAACTTTCAGCAACACATCATGCAGAACTATCTAGTGGTGCTCATGATAGCACATGACATCCTGTACTACTCTGCATAGAATTCGGCCAAAGTGGCCTGGAATGCCTGCAGTGTGCCTTTGATACCTCATGGGGAGGTCATCGATTGATGCATCAGGTATATCTAGAGTCAACCTTTCCTGGTTCTCCTATTAACTCTCCCATTGGGTCATCACCCCATTGAACAAACCTAGCTCCCACTCATCTATCAAATGGGGAAGATCCCCCGGGTCATGTTAGTCCAACATCTGCATGAAGATATTTGGGTCTTGTTACTACACATAAAAATTAAAAACATTAAAATACAAAAAACACAAATTGCCATTTTAGGGTTTTGTTTCTTACCAATGTCTCCCCACTATGCACCAAGTGGAAGAGGTAGATCAGGGTCACCCCTGAAGTCAGTACCCGCATACACATAATCCTCAATCATATGGATTTGGTCATTTAGCCAGTGGAAATTAAATGGAGCCCCAAACTTCACTTTGCCCATGCCTGCTCCCATGCGGGCCATAATTTCGACCCACCTCAGCATACGAGGGTCTCTCATCCACATCTTAGTAAATACCACTTGGGACCTCAAGTTAGGGACCTTCTCAAATAAGAAACAGGATAAGATGGATCCATAGCCGAACTATTTCAGCTCTCCTTGCCGACACTTGGTTAGTTGGTCCTTGAAGATCAGGAGTAATGCTTCTTCCTAGTTAAAGATAGTAGGTTCCATGGCCTTTATAGCATATAGCATGTGTGCTCTAGAATCCTGATGAGATCCTTGGATCCCAGCCAACCTATGCATAGTGAAAAGAATTGTACATAGAGGATCTTCTATCACTTCCTTAATGGGAATTTTCTTTCGAGACATTCTAGTACCATGTATGCAGTGACGATTGATCAACTTTTGGGTGGTTACATCCCCTCCACGGGAATCATTCAGTGAAATAGGAGAACCCCGTCTTGATAATCCTGTCAAGAAGTAGATATCCTCTACCTCGATAGTTAGCACATGGGCTCCCACCTCAAAATATTGCTGCTCCGGGTTCCACATATGAAGGATATACTCCAACAAGCACTCATGGGACACCATGCTAGGAGTGAGAAATAATTTTAGGAGGCCACAACCCCTCAATTAATCTATTGACCCCGCATTTCCTTCGTTGAAGGTGTCATTATAGTCGTGTTTCCATTCTTTCCATATAACCATTTTTTATCAGTAAGAAGCTGCCAAAAACAATCAATGGGACAATTAAAAACATAATCAACCATGAAAATAATTGAAAAGATTTTATTTTTTCTTTCCCATTGAAGTTTCCACACTCATGGTCGTCACCTCCTGAACACCTTTTGCACAGAGAGGTGGCACTTCCTGAGTGCAACTAAACATGCACGGTTCTTATCGGGCACCGCCTATCCTGTAAGGGGTAGGAGAGGTGCCTGCATTTTGAATTTAGGTATTTCCTAAAACTACCCAAAAACCCCACAAAATAAAAAATGATTGCATTAAAAGGAAATGCTAAGGTTCAGACACTTACCTGGCTCTGACGGTGGAATATTCCAGAAACACTGACTGAATATCTCACTCAATTCTCTCCAAAATGTTCTCACCAAGTGGTAAATAGTAAAATGATTTGATTTTTACCATTCAAATGAATTGTATATATATATTTAGGGTTTTTAGGTGTTATGTTAATATTTTAAAAATCATTATTATATAAAAACCCATTTATATAGTTCATTAAACTCATTTTTTGAGATATTAATGATCGTTTTTTAGTCTTACAGGAGTTAAAGTGAAAACAATAAAGTCTATGGGGAGTTTTTTTTACTTTTTCGTACTTTCGTCAAACAGAAAACGTCCCCAAAAATTTGTTTTGACACTTTGGTCATGCTCTTAGAACTTAGTATCAAAGTTTCGAGTCTTTTTCCGATTCTTTTTAGGCTCGTACAAATTCTCATCGTGAAAAAAGAAACCTAATGGAGTCTCCTTTAAACTCTCTTTGGGCTCCCTAAATATGAAAATATTGGCGAGTACTTTTCTTCTTCATAATCGAAAAAGTATTTGAAGAGTTGTCTCTCTGACAACAGGTTATCTCTTTTTGGGTTCGGATAGACTATTTATGAAAAAGGAACACTCCAGCCAATCATGAATGGAAGAGTTCTCTCGGGTATTAATTTATACTTTTTCACGCCCTAGATACTAGATCATATGAAAAAGGACCCTCTAGAGTTTTCTTTCGTCTTCGTTCAGACTCTCTAAACATGAACTATACTAAGTTTTCTTTCATTGGACTCATTAAAATAAACACTGAGAGACCCTTTTTTGGGAACGAGCCCCTTGTTTCTTAGGTTCATGAAATATATGAGAATGGACTTGTCTTCAGATGATCTAAAATGAGTGTTTGTTATCCTCTTTGGAGTCGTAAAAATGAAAAGAGGAACTCATCAATCATGATGCAGGAATTAAGGGAAGGGAATCATTTTGCAAATCAAATGGAAGTTGTTTGCCACCTTTAGACATGGCACTTGTCTGCATATCATTCAATCAAATAGGTATTCAACTGACTTACAAATCGATCCACTTTCATGAGTCATGTCACTCCTTTGAGTCTTCCAAAAGAATGCATTGTCCACAGTTGTATTGTGTGTCCGTTTGTTTTAGTCATGCTACCAAGACTTTTGTTGTGCCGCCTGATGTTCAAAGGAAGTAATAAGTTTACCCCTATAGTTAAAATATCCTTTGTGTTAGTACTTTGAGTTATTCCTATGGTTACATTATCTACAACATTCCAGAACTTTGCTCCAAGTTTTGTGTCATCAATGTGGTATTCATCATGGCCCTCCTTCGACGAGACTATTCCTATCAACATTAGCTCATCATCCGGGAAATAGTCTTAGAAACAAGTTTAGTACCATGATATCTATATGCCTCAATGACTAATTCTCTTGCTCTTGACAAAGGTTCATATCATTGACCTTTGATCAGAATATTTTGCTGGGTGTTCGACATCAAAACATCTATTCACACTCAATAGATTGTACTAGGGTACCTTGATAAATGTTGACATCAATGGTGATCTCACTCGCACTTGTTAACGATTCACATCATTGGCCGATAATCAAGTGGTTTCTAACATGTTCGACTTCAGAACATTGTAATCACGTGGATAGAATCCTACTTTGTGGAAGATGAGACAAATACCCTGGGTATTTGTTAAGCACTCATAGATTTCTCCCTATGTTGCGATGGAGTATATTGTATGAAGTACCATCATGGATCCACATTTGTATGGTTGTGGCTATGCTCAAATTTGTGTTTGTGTGAGATAGATCTACGTTGTATATTTGGTAGCTATGTCCAAGTTTGAGTCCTCTATCACATGGATCTACATTGTATTCTAGTAGCCATGTTTGTTTATTCCTCTCATGGATCTGCCTTGTATTGGTATCCAACCATGATGAGGTTACATTTACTCATGAGTCAAAGTATTGATGTATTGCATATTCCTACTCGATGATACTCTCCGATCAAGCTGGCTCTTACCTCGAAGTGATAACTTGCTCTATCAAATTTCTCTCCTATCGTATCCCTCTATCCTCATGATTTGGGGGGCATTCATTTATACCCAAATCCTATCACTAGCATGTGATAAGATATCTAACACCTTTATTTTCCCTCAATCCTAAACATTGAAGTGAAAATAGTTCTCTATATGTTGGTCCTACATACAAAACTCCAGCACCACTCTTACCTGTAGGCTTATAAGCGGTACCTTATGCAGCACTTCCCAAGTTATATGGATGCTAGGTAGTGCCACCTCCTTTCACCTTTTTTTTGGCATGGTTCTAACCTTTCACTACTTTGTCATAAGGGATTATAAACGGTACCCTTGGTAAAAAGTGGAAAAGAGAAGGTTTCATGAAGCTTCTAGAACAAAAGCTTCATGGCTAAGCCTTATCCCTACTCACTTGGGTCAGTTAAGCTTGAGATCCATGCTTTGGGAATCTCATGGACAACTCACCCACATATTTCTCAACCATTCCTATCCCTTTGAGCCCTATAAAACTAGGATTATACTCCATGGTTTAGGGGAGAAGAAAAGAGTAAAGTTATGCTACTTAATTAACATCCTGGCCTAATCCATTAGAGAGTATAGAAGATCAAGTTGGAGCTATTGGGGATGATATGTTAGTCCTATGAAGGAGTGCATCGACACTAAGGTGAAAAGGTTGTAATCTCTTTCATTCATCTATTAGTGCAAATTCGATTTATTTCCCATATATCTGTTGTGTTATAATCTCACATGCCAGTATTACCAGATTCCTTAGTCACTGATATGGATCTATGGATAGTTTTATGGTATCTTCGATGTTGTCATGTGTTTGATGTGTTTTTGTAGGTCTTCCATCAGAGATATTATTCCAATCATCCATATATTCTAGGGAAAGTCTTTCGACCTATTTGTAACTCATTTGTTATGTATCTGGACCATTCAGACTTGAGGAACAACTTCTGTCCACAGAAGGTGAGATATTCCTGATAGCAGATATTAGGATTGATATTTTCTACTAGTAATACATTTTCTTCTTTGATCTTGTTATTGACAACAAATGTTCCTTTTCTGGTTAAGAGAAAATGTCTCCAAAAGCGACTTTATCCTTATTATCTTTTAGTGTTATGAATTTGTTTGGGTCACCAGTAATATGTTTTGAACACCCATTGTCCAAGTGCCATAGGTTTTGATTTTCTGTTGCAAATAGAGAAATCATGGAAGTTTCCTTTCCTTCCTTTTCCCTCCAATACTTATTTGGTTTTGCATCTTGAGACTTAATTGCAATAGTCTTCCTTGTAGGAGTCATCAATTTACAATATCTTGTCGTATGTCCATGGTTATTACATTTGTAACACTCTACCATATTTTTTAAGAACTGTAAAAAGGTTATGATTTCCTTTTGGTTTATTGCTTGGTGACTTGTTGTTGTATTCATGAACCTTCCCATAAGCTCTACAATTTAAGGATTTATGGCCAAAGTTATTACAAGAGTAACATTGACCTAAAAATATCTATAGATATCTATTTGATCTCTTAGGAACCATATTATTTTTGTTTTTATCTTGAGAATTTGGGGAAGCTTTCTTGTTGTCTTCCTTTTTAACTAGACTCTTTAGTGCTTCAGCATAACTTTTCTTATTTCCTCCTTGATTAGTGAAAGAGAAAAATTATTACTTATTTTCTTTGTTGAAACCTAATCCAGATCTATCACTTGATGCTCTTTGGATATTTAGGATGTCATCTAGAATCCTTGAGCTATTCTCAAACTTTGATTTGAGAGATCCTTCGTCAATATTTTTCTTGAATTATATGATATATTCTTCAAGTCTCTTAGATTATTGTATTCTTCTTTTGAGCTGTAGGTTTAGGTCCTCCTCAATATTTTTGGCATCTAGAATTTGATCTTCCAACTCATTAGTTATATGACTTGATTGTTTGTTCTTTTTCATGCATTTATGAAGTTCTTCAAGAGTTCTCACAAGTTCAACTCTTAAGTCTACTTCCCATTCTATATATGAGTCACTAATTGAAGCTTGAGTATCTAGACCCATGAATAGAATTTCATTTTCCTCATCTTCACTTGTATCTGCATCTTCACTATCTTCCATGGTGTAGACAATTTTCTTTTTCTCATAGGAGTTCTTCTTGTTTCTTGTTTTACCCCTTTTGTATTTTGAGGTTTCTCTCTCATCAATATCATCTTGTTCAGGGTAAGTAAATTTTGAAGAAAAATGTTCAATTCTTCCACAATTAGAACATTTTAGGGGTAAATTTCCTTTATATTTTCTAGTACCCTTCTCAAGTTTTTTAGTAAAAAGAGCTTCCTCATAATCTAGGTTCTTTGGTTGATTTTTGGGTGAGGCTTTAAATGCTACTTATTTTATTGAGTATGTTTTTTAGTCTCATTATCATCTCATATGCAGTGAGGATTCCATGTATTTCATCTACTGTCACATGGTCAATATCATCTTGGTATTCTAGGGTGGATACTTTTGAGTCATATTTCATTAGCAACATTCTTAGTACCTTGCTCACAACTTCTCTCTCTTTTAATTTTCCTCCAAGACCTATAATATCATTGACAACCTCATCTACTATTCGAAGTTATTCCCCAATATTTTCTTCTTATTTCATCTTAAGGCTCTCAAAATACCCTTTATATGTCTGAAGCTTGGATTCTTTGACTTTAGATTCTCCTTTATGGAAATTTTTTAACTTATCGTAGGTTTGTTTGGAAATATTGCATCGCAAAACTTTTGTAAATACATATTTTGTCAAACCACTTAGGATTGAATTTAGGGTTTGGAATTAACTTCACACTATCCTAGCTCCTCCAAGTCTATAGTTGCTTGGTCATCTATTTTATAGTCTTTCTCAATTGCTTCCCAAACCTTCCATCGAAGGGACATCAGATGGAACTTCATTCTCACACTCCAATATGCATAATTTTCTCCTATGAATAATGGAGGTATGTTGGTGGCTAAACCTTCCTGTTGATCCATAGTGGTTTTTAAATAGGATCTACCTTCTAGTGGTTAAACTATAGTGAAGGAACCTACTCTAATACCAATTGTTGGATTATCCCACAATACTGAGAGGGGGAGGGTAAATCAATATTGCCTTTTTTCTTTTAAAATAAAAACACAAAATGAATCAAGAAGGTTACGACATAAATTTTATCGTGGAAAATTCAAACAACAAACAACCAATTCAAACTCATTAATAAGATGAATTTTATAAAATGATTTATATGCTTGCTACAAAAAGGACACAACAACACCCTGGGTTTTTGTCTTCCACAACAAACAAGGATGCTCCAACACCTTGGGTTTATTCCTAATACAACAGACAAGGATACTAAAACACCTTGTTTTTATGTTTTCTACAATAGAAAAGGATGCTACAAAACCCTTTGCTACTTATAGCCTACCCTACCGCCACCCTACCATCCTGGACTGATTTTTATCAGTTTGATATTCACTTCTTAGACACTGCCATTCTCAATCAAAAAGACGAGTTATTTCCTTCAACTATTATGTTTATAAATACCTTCAGGTGTCCCGGGGATGCATCTCTTCACCACTACACCATTTCATTCTTTGATCATGTCTCTTCATGAGAAATCAATTCCTCATTCTAGCGCTGAGCCGATAAGTCATCTACCTCTATTGTGATTCTACAAAAGAACTAAAATAATTCTCTGTTAATTGATTTATAGTTTAATATTCCAATTGTTTTCTTCCGCAATCTCTTTTTCAAAATCATCCTAAGCCATTGATCCCATTTCGGGATTTTTCCCAATCATAGATCTGAGATAAAAAGAAGATATCAGACATGTGATTTTTTCTGAATTTCATTCCATGATTTCTTCTTTCCGAACCAATATTACCGCACCGTCTATCTTGTTCAAGTTCTATCCTGATCATCGATCTTTCGGATTACGGATTTCAGGTTTGTGAATTTTTCAACATGTCATTTTTATATTTCCTCTTTCCACACCAATATTCCCGCATCATTGATCTCATTTGAGTGCTATCCTGACCGTTGATCTTCTAGATTGCAGATTTTGGTTTTGTGAATTTTTCAACATATCATTTCGAGATATTTGCTTTTCGCCATTTTTTTCTCTGCACAGTCGATCTTATGTGGATTTTTTCCAGACTACTGGTATTTTGGATTTTGGGTAGTGGAACTGTGACATTTCCCAAGGTATTTTAATGATTCTCCACCTTCTTCTTTCTACCTTCCACTTTTATTTTTAACCGTCGATATTTTGGATTTCGAGTAGCGGAAATGGGACATTCTCCAAAGTCCTTTCGTGATTCTTTGCCTTCCACTTTTTTCCTTCCTCTTTTCTTCTGAACCATTTATTTCTTTGTCGGTTCAATCTCAACCATCGATCTACAATCTAATGTGGATTGCAAATATTCAATTTTCTTTCTGCGGAAATAGTTCGCCCCTATCGATCTCCTTGCGTATTCAATCCTTACCATCCAATTTTTCATTATAAATGGAATTTCTCTCCTATTAGAATCTTAACTAGATTAATAGTTAAATTAGTGAAATGAATGAGGATCATGAGATCTAAATCGATGGTGGACTCCAAATATCATAAAGTGGATTTTAAAGAAATTTCGTGCACATCAAAATTTTATTTGTCTATGGTAGTTCTCCCAGTGAAATCACTAACAATCATTGATCTGCTTCCATGATCAACCTCATTCATTGATCTCAATCTCCTACTTGGCGATTATTTTCTGATTTCACATTCCAAATCCCTTTTTATCCTCCTCGTTATTAAATCAATGAAATCCATATTAGTCATAGATATTCGGAATCTTCAGATCTCCACCACCCGATTCTACAATCATGAGGATGACTAAACATAGGAAGTGTTGGCCCTATCTCAGACGTAACTCCAACATGTGAAATAAACTTTCAACAGTGGATTTTCTCCTACCACAATATAAACCATCTAATCCTGCAAAAACTTAAGTCTCATTTATTATTGATCCTTACAGTGATCAATCGTTGAAACCAAAAATTGCAACAAGGTTATTCTAAAACATATTCCATTCATGAAATATCAATGATCTAATTTATTAATTCATGCACTCTCTTCCATGCCGATTGATCATAGAATCGGTCAATCCTTGTCATCAACCATGTTACTGATTTTCCTTTGTCATTGTTGAACTCATCCTGCTACCATATCTATTGGTTATTCCTTTGTCATTCGTGAACACCTTTGACATCAATGAAAACTATATTCTCAACAATAATGTGAATATTTTAAAGTTACCTCGATTAGATTTACAATTTTATACTATATAAATGATATAGTTACAGGATTACACCATGGTTGAGTATTGGCATAAAATTAATGACTTATGGTTATGGTATAAATTATTTTATGTGTTTATCTGTTAAGAACTATGGGGTATTTACCATAGTTTTAAACTTGGCCCAAAATACAATGATTGAATGTGATGATTGTTATCAATCATGGGTAATGATGGTGATAAATTTTGGTACTTTGGTTGACCCATGGGTTTGAATGTGTTTCCCTAGCTACGAGTTGACATGGTAGTTAGAATCTTACTGCTAGCTCAAGAATGCAACTTGGTCATCCACTTGTAGAACATGATGGATAGGGTTTGAATAGGGTTTAATGTTTCATTGTTTGTCTGAACTGTTCATTGTTTTGGTCATTTAATCTATTAGTTAAAAGAGCCAAGGCTATGCTCTGTCAATGGATATTTTATGTGGTGTTTGGTGTAAAGATATGCTCGAGGATAATGGTATTCTAACTGGTTTATTTCCAAGGTATACAATAGATATTCTCGGCTCTAATGGCCATTGTATCTTTCTTCTTTGCTTCCACCGAACCTAGCCACTGTCGTTAGCTTTGAAACTGCCCCTTACCAACTAAAAGACAATTTATTAACTCTGCAATGACGTTTTAATTGTAAAATGAGATATTGGTTATAAATGATGATGTTGTATTATTATTACGAGAAGAGGAGGGATAAGGGCATCCTGGAGGGGTGGACCTTTATCCCTCTTTGCAACTCCACAAGGTAAGCAAGATTGCAAACGTTTTTACATTGTTTTTAAAATTCCTTAAGTTGTTAAGGTTTTGACTATTGGTCGGTTGGTTGCAGTGATTGATATCATTGGTGAGGATGGTGATATGGCCTCCTACTCCCAATAATTTTTGTCAGAATGCCAAGGTAAGAAATATAAAATTTCTTGCTCTATTTCAATTCCAGTTTTCATTATTTGTAGCGAGACACTGAGCGACCTGGGTTCCTTTGATTGTATGTGACTCATGGCCAATTTTTTGGAGCAGTAATGGAAGATCAAGCTTATGCGTCCTTACAAGATAAGTAAAAATGGTTTCTTATTTTGGTTCAACCCTATGAGTTTATGTTTTAAGGACAGAGGGATTCACATCCCTCCTCTTCTCCACTATTTGTTTCGACTTGTTTTATGCATGGTTGCTATTTTTATGGATTACGATAGTACTGTGGGTTCCATCATGGATGAGATAACCACCACTTTGGCTACTCTATTATTTAAAAAAATTTAGGGTGTTAAACAATGGTTGATGCCATCATCGATGGTCTTACAGCCACACATTGTATTTATAGAATTCGATTGTTTAACATTAGATATTGTTTAATGATTATAAATATTGTTGAGACCCATAGGGTCTTTCCATTTTTTGTGAAATTTATGGAATCACATGTCATGAATTACATTGTGGTTACACTAATGGGTTTTATGTTTTTTTATTTATTTAGTGGTTTCCATCCTTGATGGTATTGCTTCCATACATTGGTTTTGGAAAGATGGCTTTCTTAAAAGAATATCTAGGTGTTTTAATTAGAAATGTCTAGCATTGATTACTTTGATCAGATACTTCATCTACATTTGAACCAAGATCTGACTCAAGTTTTTTTCCTCGACCTCGGTTGTTTCCTGTTAGTTAAATAAAAGAGAGGATATTTATGATTCTCCATTTGTACGATTATATAATTTGTGATTTACCTAATTTGTATAAGTAGTTAATAGTGTGTGTGTGTGTGTGTATATATATATATATATATATACAGATTATTTTATATAGAGTATTTATAGATATATCTTGGGATCCCAATCGATCTCAATCTGAACATTATCAATCTGTAATGGGATTTATGAAATGGAATTTATTTTTATTATGTTATAATTCTCAAGAAGATACTCGGTTCATAAACCGATAGGGAAACCATCCAGTTTATAGTATCTTCAATTATTTGTTTTACGCAAAGAATTACTTGACCACAATATTTGATCTCAATTGTATTGGTTATCCTTATGTAATTTTGTTATAATACTTAGATAATGTTATCTCTATATAATTTAATCGTAAGTTAAATATACTTATAATAATATACATTATGAGAATGGTTTATAGTAACATAATAGCAGGATTATTTTACAGAAATGAAAATAACTAAAGAAGTGAGTACTTATATTCGAACCATAGTAGAAAAGAATAACTACATTTATAACAGATTTCATTCAAATTACTAGTTGTTATAATAGTGCACAATACTATAAATGTTCGACTCGGGTATGGATTCTTGATTAGAGATACATAAATAACTAAATCTGTATTTTACACGCTTGAATATAATAACGTGAAAGAATATCGAGTTCAAAAAAGAATAAGAACGATAAGTGAGCTGATGCATAACATAACCATATTTTATTTAGGTGCATAATGGATCAATTCTAAAATTAGATACATAATGGATCATTATTTAATTCAATAACATAATTTTTTTTTAAATATGTAATTCATATGCATACTAATTTTTTGCTAAAAGAATTAGTTGCGATTTCAGGTTAAGAATGGAAATCCTACTGTAACTAATTATAAGAAATAAGTAGTCAAAAATAACCTGGAACCACTACTAGGAAAAGAAAAATGGAGTAGTCGTTCCTCCAAACCAACTCCTACAGCAGCCAAATCACTTTCTCCAGAACCCCTGATCATGTTCATTGAACCACAAGAGAAAAATACACTTAATGCGCCATCTCTTGCATTATCATATTGAATATCCGTCCAATGCTAGCCTCCTTCTTCCTAATGGAAATACTATTATATAGTATTTTTCCTAGGAATTGGTCATTGATGAGTGTCCTACTCTTTAGCTACACTCAACAAAGTGTTGTGACCAGATTTTGGGGAAGATATCTCCTACACCTTGAGTTCTCACTCAGCAAATACAACCACTTGTATTTTCCTCTTATGGTTCAACAAACACTCTTCAATAAATATTTCATTTTTGTCTCCTCTGGTATCTTTTATTAATAAAATAATAATCCATTACATTCATTTTATTTCTGACTTTTTGTCAAAAATATTTAAAATAATAAAATAAAATATTTTAAAATAATTTAATAATAAATCATTAAATTCTTGGTTTATTGCATAAACCTCCCCTTAGGGGATTACATCATCCTTGGCGTTATTAACTTTCTACTTTATTCTTCAATTTTTTCATCTTGGAATATGATCAGACATGCCTCCTGTGTATCACTTTCCAATTCCCAAGTGGATTCTTATGGACTAAGGTGCTTCCAATGCACCTTCACTTGTTTGATGGTACAATTCCGGAGTAAAAGTTCTCTCCTGTCAATAATACACTCCGATCCCACCTAGAACTCTCCTTTGGGTTTTACCTGTATAAAATTCCAATTGATCACATGAGTAGCATCATGAACATATTTCTTCAAAATGGAAACATGAAAACATTATATACGTTAATACTAAGTTGTAGGGATAACTGGTAGGAAAGCGGCCCTACTTTATCCAAAATGTAAAATGTCCCACAATAAATGGGTTCCAATTTTGAATACTTTCCCAATATTACAGATATTTTCCTAGGATTCACCTTTATACACACATGCTCACCTACCTAGAATTGTCTAGGAGTTCTTTTGAGGTCAACATAACGTTTATTCCTGTCTCGAGCATCTTTCAAATTTTTTTGTACCTATTTCATGGTTAGTTCCATATCCTTTAACAATTCGGGTCCTAATATTAACCCATCAACTGGAATTATCAAAGAAATTGGAGTATTACATTTGCATCTATACAATATATCAAATGGACTCATAGATGTTGATACTCGATTATTATTATTGTAAGCAAAATCAACTAAGTGTAAGTAATATTCCCACTTACTTTCTTTGTCAGTCACATACATTCTAAGCATGTCTTCTAGGTGTTGATGTATTTGTAACTTTGGAATGTATTCACTTGTATATCTTATGTATTGTTCCTCGATGTTTATTCCGGGAAGTATCTATAATGTAATTGACTCATGTCATGCCCCGATGTTCCGATCGGGAGATTCAATAATGCAAAAATTCATGTGAAGTCATTGAGGTTAACCATCCATTGTAAGTAGGGGCAATAGTCCCCACATTTGTGTCAAGGTTAACCCTCCTTGTTGATCTGAGGGAAAATCCCCCACATATGTGGGGAACTAGGGTTATTAGACTCTCCTAGAGATGTCAGATCTAGTAAGTAATTGTTAAGTGGGGACGACATGTTAAAGTGGACATCAAGTGAAATAAAAAATATAAATAGAGAGCCAGCCTCTCTATTTATCACACACACACTCATTCACTGGGGCGCATGGGTGAGAGAGGAGAAGCTCTTTCAAGTGTGAGAGAGAACAAGCTGTGGAGATCATCCTTTCTGTTTTTGGGTTTTACTATTGCCATTAGTGCTCATTATATTTCTTAGGAATTTGTGGGGTTTTCTCCTTTATGGTTTCCCTAAGGAAAATTATTTTTGTCTCTTGTCTCTTGTGTTTATTGCTGTGCATGTTATTCTCTCACTTAAAGATCCTAAGATCATAATTCTAGCTTGAATAATAAAATTCTAACATGGTATTAGAGCTAGCATGAGAAGAAGACATTGTACAGCTGTAGAAGCTAGGGATTCTTAATTTTTGGGTCTCTCTCCATAATCCATCAACAAAATTATGCTAGGATGACTCTCCATTGAAGGGCGCATCTTTCTATCGAAGCAGAATTCGATTCTAGACATTTTCACTTTTTGGTGCAGGAAATTAGGGATTCTTACGGAAGAAGAATTTTTTAGTGAGCCTAGCATAGGATTTCTCTCTTGATCAAAATAAAATATTAGAGACCTGGGTCAAGATTTTTGGATGGGTGTAACTTTGGAAAAGTCAAACCCTAGTTTGACCCCGAGCTGGAAAAACCCTAAAATACTTAAACTGATACGTTTTGGTACATTCGCTATATCGTGGGATTGGATAAGCCTCAGAATCTAAAACTTTCCCAGGATGATTATAATATCTTTATTTACACTGTGTCAAAACTTCAGCCTCTGATTCACTTTATTATAGGAGATATGATCCCTCCAAGTTAGGGTTCTATCCTCTTCCAGGATTCATCCCTGAACAGGACACCTCGGGAGAATTTATATATCACAAGCTACAATGGTCCAAATGAAATTTATGAATATGTTCCAGTAAGGGAACATATGTTAATTTCTTTGGTCAAATTTTCAGACCCAGAACATGGAACAATGACATGTGGAAGTCCGTACATCTTTATTGTTTTGAACAGTCTTGTAACAGGTCACCTTTGGAAAATGATCATAAGTCCCAATTTCTGAAACCAATTTTGATGAAACATGTGGTTTTGGAATAGAGACAGGCTAGGCTATCACAGTACAAAGTTTTAGATACATAGGATCATTAATTTCATAGATACCGTAGAAACAATATCATGAATTTTTGCAAAAGAAATTGGTAAACTAGGGCTTTGTACCGAGAGCTTCCCTCCACTATTTTAAGAAAATGAGTACATTGGACAGCTCACCTTGAAGATATATATATATATATTTATATCTAATCAGATCTAAAATATTCCAAGTTTTGAAAATTATGGTTTCTCTAACAAACCCTAGATTAGCCAGCTCCAGAACTAGGAAGAACACCTCAAATTGGTAAGATCTAATATTTTACTATTTTCATTTGAGGTTCTCATTTCAAAGTGATCTATCACATCAACTTGATGATAAACTTGGTGAAGTTGACAAATTCCAAGCATGGAAGTATATGATCTCTCTAAAGAAAATGAATTGGACACCTACATAAGTAGAGAGGTTCAAGTTCTAGAGGGAGATGAGGCTAAAAGCCTTACACCAAAAGAACTTGGTCAAGGCCAAGAAGATCATTGTTGACTCAATCACGGATCACCTTATACAACAAGTGTCTTCCTTAAAGACACCTAAAGAGATGTTTGATTCTTTGACCAAGATATTTTAAGGGAAGAACATAAATCAGAATAGTACTTTGAGAAACTAGTTGAATAATGTGAAGATCAAGAATGAAGAGACCATACAGTCATACTTTACAACGGTCTTTCAAATAAAAGAACAAATTGAAGTAGTAAAATAAGAAGTGAATAATGAAAAAGTGATGATATCCACCTTGAATTCTCTCCTAGGATCATGGGATTCATTCATGCGAGGAATGTGTGCCAGAAGGAAGTGATTACTTTTAGCAGACTCTGGGAAGAAGAAGAAGCTCGACTCATAATAAGAGAAGAGAAGATGGGAGCAACTGAAGATCAAGCTCTCACCATTGAAAGAAGATACCTCAAGCGATTAGGAATATGAAGGACTCAATTATTGAAGAACCTCTTATCCATCTTGAGCATTTGGATAAGAAATGATGAAGTCATGAATGAAGAAGATGATGAAGTGGAAGGATCAAGAAGGAGTGTACCCATGAAACAAATAAATATAAGTAATCAATTGTCATTTCATGATATTGTTTTTGTTATGCATTTGTTTATATTCAGTTGATGTATTATGGATGATAGAATGTTTGCATTAATCACAGTATGCTACTAATATGCATGTGATGGGTAAGTAGCTCATGGTGCTATACAACTCTCCATTTCTACTTATCTAGAATGAAACCTCTTTGTTGACATATTGGATTAGTGCATAATCTCAATGTTGTCCTGGTAGAGATGGAAGGCATCTAGAAAGTTTCCGTGAGATATGGATGAATGTTGTATTGGCTAAAATAGTTGCATGATCATATATTTATGCATAAGAATTTTCCATTACGAATATGCCTTATGAAATGTTTCTAACCATACAACTAATGCATTTGACTTGTAGGAAAGATTACATACATAATTGCCTACAAGCATAGAAGAATGAGACTTGTTCCAAAGAACAAGTGACGACAGTTCAAGATGAAGAATAATATGTCAAATACATTGACATCATTGATGCAGAACCTTCCATTCATGAAGAAGTAACCAAGAAGAAAGGGAAGACGAGTTCAAGAAGAATGATGTCTAGGATGCAGTATCGATACATGAAGGGAAGTTCCTAGTTCCATCATATAGTAGATGGAAACATCGTCGGATACAAGGAAAGATTTGTAGCACGAGGCTTCTCATGAAAAGAAGGCATAGACTACGAAGAGACACTTGCAGCCAGTGGGCGTTGAGAGACATGACAGGTAGAATCATGTGTACAAATGAAAGAAGGCCTTGTATGAGCTCAAAATACACCCATGGGATAACACATGCATGAGGAGCTTGATGAAGATCTGAACCTTTGCTACAAGGTTGGTTGATAGAGGATGACAAGCTCATAGATGGGTGTGAGAAGAACTTTTGAAAAAAGTTCAAGATAGAGGATATTGGTATCCAGTGATCCTAGATGGATACATAGAATATTAGTAGTAGAGGAGGTTACTTGTCACTCCACTACATAATGTTTCAGTGCATAGAGTACGAAAGACAAAGGGAGTATGATGCTTCACTTCAGAGGGAGTGACTACAAAAGATCCTGAGGTTTGACATGGTAAGACATGATGGATAGCTTAGTGGTGACTCTAGGATTTAGTAAGAGTAAAGTGGATTCCAACCTTTGCTTCAAGGTTGAAGGTGAAAGAACAGTGATGCTCATGCTTTATGTCTATGACTTGTTCCTGACAAAAAAGAGGAACTCATTAAAGTTGCAAGAATGAGACTTGCTACCAAGTTTTAGATGAAGGACTTGGGGATGATGCACTACATTCTAGGCATGGAGGTGTGGAAAAGGGAAGTATGCAGTAGAGATCCTAAAGAGTTTTAGGATGATGGACTGCAAGGCCATGACCACACCTATGGCATCGAACCTGAAGCTATTGAGTAATGTTTCATCAAAGTCGGTTGATCCCATGATGTATTGTCAGATGATTTACCTGACAAATATGATACCAGATATTTTCTTTGTTGTGAACATATTGAGACATGTTCACCTAATGGTTGCAAAGCATGCAGTGAGGTACCTAAAGGGTACAGTTTATTATGGGCTCAAGTATGAGGCAAATCAGAAGATTAACTTGGAGGGTTATGAGGATTCCTATTGGGCAAGCAGTTCCATTGATAGGAAGAGCACTTCAAGGTGCTACTTCAATATGGGATCAAGTCTGATCTCTTAGTTTTGCAGGATGGAGTCCTACATGGCACTAAGTATAGCTGAAGCAGAAGATGTTTCCACTTTTTATTTGGGAGGTAGTATGTTTCTTTTGAAAACTACTATTTGATTTGGTTGATTTGACTTGCATTTTTTGTATGATGCAGAGAGGAGTAGTGATCTAGAACAAGATCTCTCGAAAGAGGGATTTCTAACATAGTTGATGAGATAGGTTGTCTGAGCATAAATCCTGGTGGAGCTCGTAGGTTGATCAGAGGTAAACAGTCCTGTAGGTTGTCCTCGGATGTAATTGGTCTTGGTGAAGCTCACAGGTTATCCTTGGACATTATCAGACTTGATGTGATTCTATTCTAGAAATGGCCAAAATGAAGTTTGAGTACTTCAGGGAGAATCTTGGTGTTCTCTAGATTGAGGTTCCCTCCACGGGGAAATGATGAGACCTAGAGCCATTCTGACATGGTGAGAGGATTAGGTTCCTTCCATGGTCAGATGTAAGGGTTGCACCATTCTCTCATGGTGAGAGGATTTGGTTCTTTCCATGTCACATGTGAGTGTTGAGCCATTCTGTTGTGACTATAGGATTGGTTCCTACATGATCAGATATAAGTGTTGAATGCCATTCTTGGAATGGAAGCACTTGATCAGTTACCAGGAATACTCAGTGTGGGACTGAGGGCCATTCCAATATGACGGTGGGATGTAGTCTTACATGATCAGATGTGAGTGCATGGCCATTATAATGTGATTGAGGGATGTGTTCCCACTTGATCAGATATAAGGGCTAATGCCATTCTCTGGGAGAATGGAGGCACCTGGACAGTTACTAGGAATCCTCAATCTAGGACTAAGAGCCCTTTCGATGCGATGTTTTGGAACATGGTCGAATGTAAGTGTAGAGCCTTTATGACAAGATGAGGTAAAATGTAAGTGCAAAGCATTTCTAACAAGATGAGGTCGAATGTAAGTGCAAATCATTTTTGACAAGATGAGGTTGGATGTAAGTGCTCACCCATTCTGGTGTGATGTGTTTACACGTGGTCAGATGTGAGTGGCAGGCCTTTTTGACAAGATGAGGTCAGATGTGAGTGCTGGGCATGCCTTTCTAAGAAGATGAGGTCAGATGTAAGAGCTGGGCAGGCCATTATAACTTAGGGTCAGATATAAGTGCTAAAGACCTACATGAAGGGTAGGCATACAACCAGCATGAAAAAGGGCTAGCTCTATAGAACTTCCTGTGATGAGAAGAATCGAGAGATAGAACCATTCTGAGATAGCACCAATGATGATGATCCAAACATGATGATGATCCAGATCAAGTGGTGATCCAGTTGTGATGATGATCCCAACTTGATGATGATCCAGATCAAGTGATGATCTAGACTTGATGATAATCCAACAGTGATGATCTAGATCAAGTGATGATCCATAATTGATGATGATCCAACAGTGATGATCCAAATTAAGTGATGATCCAGACTTGATGATGATCTAGCAGTGACGATCTAGATCAAGTGATGATCCAGAATTGATGATGATCCAACAGTGATGATCTAGATCAACTGATGATCCATACTTGATTATGATTCAGTAGTGATGATCCAGTCTAAATGATGATCCAGACTTGATGATGATCCAACAGTGACGATCTAGATCAAGTGATGATTCAAACTCGATGATGATCTACTGATGATCTAGATCCAGTGATGATCCAAACTTGATGAAGATGACTTGACGATGAAGATGAATTGATAATGAATATGACTTGAAGATGAATATGACTTTAATACGAATATGACTTGATGGTGATCCAGGCAATATGGAGAAGAAGAATTCTGCTGATAAATTGTGTCGAGAGAATACCTTCCTAGTTAAGAGGGAGTGATGATGTATTTGTAACTTTATAATCTATTCAGTTGTATATCTTATGTATTGTTCCCCAATGTTTATTCTGGGAATTATCTATAATGTAATTGAGTCATGTCATACCCCGATGTTCTGATTGGGAGATTCAATAATCTAACAATTCATGTAAAGTCATTGAGGTTAACCCTCCATTGTAAGTCAGGGAAATAGTCCCCACATTTGTGTCAAGGTTAACCCTCCTTGTTGATCGAAGGGAAAATTCCCCATAGTTTTAGGGTACTAGGGTTATTAGACTCTCCTAGAGATGTCGTCTCTAGTAAGTAATTGTTAAGTGGGGCTGACATGTTAAAGTGGAAATCAAGTGAACGGAAGAATATAAATAGAGAGTGAGCCTTTTTATTGATCACACACACACTCAATCACTGGGGCGCATGAGTGAGAGAGGAGAAGATCTCTCAATTGTGAGAGAGAGAACAAGTTGTGGAGATCATCATTTCTATTTTCAGGTTTTACTGTTGCCATTGGTGCTCATTCTATCTCTGAGGAAGTTGTGGGGTTTTCTCCTTTATGGTTTTTCCGAGGAAAATTCTTTGTGTCTCTTGTCTCTTGTGTTTATTGCAGTGCATGTTATTCTCTCAGTTAAAGATCCTAAGATCATAATGCTACCTTGAATAATAAGATTGTAGCACTAGGACTTGATTTACCCTTTAATTCTGGACATCCATTTGCAGATGATATGCAGTGCTGAAATTCAATTGTGTGCCCCTTTAAACAACGTCTTCTAAAATCTTCCTATAAATTTTACATCTATGTTCAAGATTATTACCTTTGTTATGCCATGTAACCTGAAAATATCTTTCATAAAAATATCTGTGATGTTAACAACATTATATATAGATTTTACTGGAATGAAATGAACTACTTTACTCAATTTATCGACCACGACCATGATTAAGTTGTGCTGCCTAAAATTTTTAGGTAGACCTGTTATAAAATCCATCCTAATTCTTTCCCACTTCCATTCTGGAATGGGTAACGGTTGGAGTAACCATGCTAGATATTGGTGCTTTTATTTTACTTGTTGGCATTCATTGAAGCGAGCTAAGTAATCTTCTACTTCTTTTTTTCATGTTCGTCCAAAATAAGTCCTTTCTAATCATGGTGATCATCTTCTAGTATCCGGGATGTTCTTACTAAGTTCATTTGCGTAATTCATTCATAACAATTAATTTGATTTATATTGTATTCGGTATATATGGCTTGTTTTTATGCAGCAATAATCCTCATCCGTTTAGACTAAAATATTTTTTTATTTGGTTCTTTTCATTTTCAACAATCTTTTCCTTTAATTTTTTCTATTCTGTATCCGTAATTTCTGCATTTAAAATATGATTCATAACTGTTGCTTGCAAATACTAAATTTGCATGACTACTTAAAGCATTTGTAACTCTTTTTTTTTCCTTTATGTGTTTTTTTAAAATTTATGTTATCTGACATTAGTAAAAAACTTCTTCCAATGAGATGATGTCTCCACATTTTTAATGCATGTATGATTGCAACAAGTTCTAAGTAGTGTGTAGCATAATTATTTTCATGTTCTTTTAGTTTTCTATATTCATAGGCCATGACATAATTATATTTAATTAGAACCCCACCTAATCCTTCCTTACAAACGTCGGTGCATACGATGAAATCCTTAAAACGATAGACAATTTTTAAGATATCGGCAGTAGTTAACAAATGTTTTAATTTATTAAAACTTTCAATATAATTTTCAATCAAATCAAACTTCTTACATTTTTTTATTCAGTGAAGTTATGGGGTAGGCTATCTTAGAAAATACTTCAATAAAATTTCGATAATAACCTCTAATCCCCATAAACGATATTATGTTTGTTACATTTTTAGGAACTTCCCATTCAGTGATAGCGTTAATCTTGTTGAGGTTGACAAATATTCCATTCTTGGACACAACGTGTCCTAGATATTGAAATATGTCTTTAAATAAGTCACATTTTCTAAACTTAGCAAACAAATGTTGTTATATTAATATTTCTAAAACTATTCTTAACTGTTCATCATGTTATTTTTTATTCTTTGAGTAAATCAATATTTCATTGATGAAAATGACTAGAAATTTATCTATATAATTACGCAAAATAGTATCCATTAAGGACATAAAGGCTGCAGGTGTGTTGGTTAATCCAAAATGCAATACGACAAATTCGTAATGGACATAACGGGTCCTAAAATCTCTTTTGAAGATGTCTTCGTCTGTGATCCGTATCTACTGGTATCCATACCTTAAATCTATTTTAGAGAAGATTGTTTCCACATGGAACTGATCGAATAGATTTTCTATTCGGGGTAAAGGATATCGATTTTTAATAGTCATATTATTTAATTCTTGATAGTCTATGCACAATCTTAGAGTTTCATCTTTCTTCTTCACGAATAAGATCGGTGCTCCCCAAGGAGAAACACTTAGTCGAATGTACTTCTTGTCAATTAATTATTGTAATTGTGATTTAAGTTCTATAAGTTTTATTATATTCATCTGATATGGATATTGCAATCTCGGTACCACTCTCGGTATTAGATTGATTGTAAAGTCTATGTCTCTTTTTAGAGGTAGTACAGGGACTTCTTTCCGAAAGATGTCTTTAAAATCCTTTAAGATAGGTAAATCTTCTATTTTAAGTTTATTATCACTATCTTTATAATTCATTATATAGACAAAAAATAATTTACATCCTTTACTTACAGATCTCTTCCTTTGTAGGGAAAAAATTTCTTTGATCATAACCTTTTTGGGAATTCATTTCACTTTAATTGTGTTTCCAGTATCATCTATGCATGTAAAGGTTTTATCATGGCAATTCAAAAAACTATGTGATTTTCCAGCCAATCCATTCCTATCAAAAAATCATAGGAACCTAATGGTAAAATATTCAGATGAACATGCAAATTAAATTCATTCATCAATATTTCACAGTCTTTTACATAACTAGTGATGTTATGTTTAGTACATATGGCTAACTGTAGAAGCCAAGATTTTTCAAAATATTTCAGGTACTAACTTACATAATTCAACAATCCTAACTCAAACTTGCACATGGATCAATTAGCATGGAAATGGGTTTACTTTTTATCATATCTTCGATTTCATCCATTGAAGTTTGGTGGTCTGCTTGGCAATTTTCCAATGTGGCACTGATTTTGGGCATGCTCCCCACCATGTCTCCAACTATAACAACTTCCTAAATGGAGTGAAAATTATTAAATTTTTTCTTCCTTATAGGACAATATTTGAAATAATGTGGCCCGCCACATTCCCAACATTTGAACGGTTCCCTCTGTGAAGAGTTTTTATTAAAATTAGTGGGAGGTTATTTTTCTTTTGTTGCAGGGTTTTGTGGTTTAAAAGCTTTGTAGTTACTACCTTGATACCCTTTGTATTTATTATTCACAACATTTTTGTAAAATTTATTATTCCTATTTCTTTGATCAAATTTATCCTATCTTTTAGTTTTCCAAATTGGTACATTTTCTCTTTTATTTTCATTATGATCATAACAGAAATTTGGTTTTCTCATCGCTTCTTCCATAGTCTTCGGATTGTCATACTCAATCCGTTCTTTAAACATGATAGGAAAGCAACTGAGAAAGTGTTGTAATTTTTTATTTTCATCTATAATATAAGGTACATCATGAAGTAGACTTAAAAATCTACTACAAATTTATTTCATAGTCATTGCTTCTAACCTTAGCTTGGAGAATCATTTATCCTTTTCGTCATAGTACTATTCTGAAAGGTACTTTCTTTTAAAATTATTTTTAAAGGTTTTCCAAGTTACATATCATCCTTTTATTTATTTTACTTTTTTTTTTATATATTTCCACCATATGTTTTCTTTTTTTATTTGATTTATAAATGGCCATTTTCTCCTTCAGTTTGTCGGAGTAATTATAGATTTGGAAGGCTTTCTTCATTCCTCACAACTAGGATTTCACCTCTTCTCCTTTCTCAATATCACAGTTAAACATAGGTGGTTTATTTTTTTTTAATTCCCCATAAATCTGTTCATAAGGTTTGTATGTCTTATTCTTTTTATTACCATCACTACTTTCACTGGAATCGTGTTTCTTTTGTATGTGGTGTTTAGCTGATTCCTCACTGGAATTTTCAACCCCATCACTGGAAAATTCCATTTTTCTTCCCTTACATTTTTAACATGTAGTTTTTGGCACAATATGTTTAGGTCCTTTGTTTTTCTCATTTTCATCATTATGTATTTTAGCAAGTAAAGTGTTATTTAGTTCTTCTTGAGATTTCATAATTTGTTCATTATCTGCCATAACTCTTTTAGCTATGATCTTAATTCTTTAATAGCTCTTTGCAATTCAGATGGGTTATCATTTTAACTCTCATTAAGGTTTACCCATATTTCACCCTCATTGTTTACAGGGTTTCTAGGGTGAGATTCTTCTTCTGCAGACATTCCTATGGCTGTCATATTTTTCCTACAAAACTAAAGTTATCCTTCTATTCCTGTTTAGTAATAGAAACAATCCCAAAACAAAAGAAAATAAGTTTTTTTTGTTTTAATAGCTTCAGTGTTGGGTTGGTTCAGGCTTAGTGTTGTAATCATGCTCTGATACCATTCAGTCACACATCTCTAATATCCATAAATATATTTTTTATATAACATATATCCATAGACACATCATTAATGTTCTTACATGTATTAGTTTCTATGGTATAAATACATCTTCTATAGTTTTGTAAAGTCGCTTACACAAATATTTAACTGCTATAGGACAGGTTGTACAAACATGGATGTTTACTAAAATTATCGTCAAGTTTTGCCATACCTATAGGTGATGTTTTTGTTCTATTTATCTTGTTCTCACTATTAAAGATCATTTCTCAGCCCTAAGGATAAGTCCAAATATATGTTGCAAAGATACCCTATGTGCATGTGACAATCTATGGGAGACCATGGGTATAGTATTGATCCCATATTTTAAAATGTAATAATATTAAGGGATCCAAGGTATAACCTTGGTCCTAAGGGAAATATTAAAAACATAATGAAGGACCGTAAGTTCTACCCTTGGTCCTAATGTGCATATATTAACATTACATAGATTAGTGACTTTTGATTCGCAAATTTATACTATATAAATGATATGGTTACGAGTTTACACCATGGTTGAGTCTTGGCATAAAAGTAGTGACTTATGGTTATAGAAGAAATGATTTTATGTGTTTAAATGTTAAGAACTATGCGATATTTACCATAGTTTGAACCTTGTCCCTAAATGCAATGATTGAATTCCATGATTACTATTGGTCGTGAGTCATGACGGTGATAAATTGTGGTACTTTGGTTGACTTGTGGGTTTTAATGTGCTTCCCTAGCAGCGAGTTGACACCACAACCATGATTTTACTATTGTATTAAGAATGTGTCTTGGTCATCCACCTATACAACATGATGTAGGGGATTTCAATAGGGTTTAATTTGTTGTTGTTTGTCCAAACCCTTCATTGTTTTAGTCGTTTGGTCTATACGTTAAGAGAGTGAAGGCTCTTCTCTTTCAATGGAAGTTTTATGGGTTTTTTGGTGTAAATATCTACCCTAGGTTAATGGAATTATTCATGGTTTCTTTCCAAGGTATACAAGAGGTATTATTGGATATAATGGTCATCATATCTTACTTCTTTGATTCCACCGAACCCACTGTTGTTATCTATGAAATTTCCCCTTACAATGTAAGAGATAATTTCTTAACTCTGCAATGATGTATGTTTTTAAGTGTAAAATGAGATATTGGTTATAAATAGTGATGTTGTATTGTTTTTTAATGAAGAGGAGGAATAAGGGAATACTCGAGGGGCCAACCCATAGCCATATCTATAACTCCACCAGGTAAGCAAGATTGCAAATTTTTTTACAGTGTTCTTAAAATTCTTCAAGTTTTGAAGGTTTTGACTATTGGCCGGTTGGTTGCAGTGATTGAGAATGATGGTGAGGATGGTGACAGGGTCACCTCTTCCTAGGCCAGTGTCTTAGAAATCCAAGGTAAGAAATATAAAAACTCTTACTATGTTTAAATTTCAGTTTTCATTGTTTGTATAGAGTCACTTTTTGACCTGGGTTCGTTTGACTATAGGTGACTCCTATCCAGGTTTTTGGAGTCATAGTAGAAGCTCAAGATTCTTCCTCCTTGCACGATAATTAAAAAGGGTTTCTTATTTTTGTTTAACCCTATGGGTTTATGTTTTAAGGACAGGGGGATTCACATCCCTTCTTTGCTCCATTATTTGGTTTGACTTGTTTTAAGCTTGGATTCTCTTTTTATGGATTATGATAGTATAGTGGGTGCCATCATGGATGGGATTACCACTACTTCGGTTACTCTATAATTTAAAAATTGTTAGGGTGTTAAGCGATCGTGAATTCCATCATTGATGGTATTAAAACCACACATTGTATTTGTGGAATTCAAAGGTTTAACATTTTATATTATTTAATGATTATAAATATTGGCACGACCCATATGGTCTTTTCATTTTCGGTGAAATTTCTAGAATCACCTGTCATGATTATATCGTGGTTATAATAATGGATCATGTATTTATTTATTTATGAAATGGTTTCCATACTTCGATGGTATCGATGCCATCCATTGGTTTTGGAAATATTCATTGCCTAAACGAATATCTTGGCATTTTAATTAGAAATTTGTAGCATTGATTACTTCGATCATATCCTTTGTTTAGATTTGAAGCAAGATCTGATTCAAGGGTTTTTTCCTCGACCCCGGTCATTGAATGTTAGTTTAATAAGAGATAGGATATTTATGATTCTGTATGAAGGAATGGCTACCTTCCATCTATAGGACAGAAGGGTAGGGTTCATGATGGTAATGTAAGAAAAACTGAATAGAAATGAAGTAGTGAACAGAAAAGAAGAAAAGATATGGAAACCCTACACATAAGGTTAGACTCCAGAAACCTGCATACAACCTGGTAGAACATAAAATAAACCTGCAAGCAAACTAAGTTAGAAAAACTAGAAATAAACATGACATTAAACAAAGCTTATACCTCTTGGTGGAAATGGGCCACCATGCCCTAGCTTGGAGAAGCACATCTCTCTTGGCAATGGGGAGCTATGGCTCAAAGGGAAGATGGATGAGAGGGAGTGTGGGTGGCTTGAGAGGCAAATGGTCTCAAAGGCATCTGCTTGGGAAGCATAACAGTATTCAAGGGAGGAATCAATTGAGAGTGACCCCGACCCCTATATATATACTTTTTCTCAATACTTTTAGGGTTTTAAGCCCCTGGTTGGGGTTTTAGCCCCTTTCACTCAATCATTAGCTCTTTTTGGGGTATTAAGCACCTTTGAGGGGTTTTAGATCCTTTTTGGAGGTTATAGCCCCTATGACAACTATTTTGGCTCTTTTTAGGGATTTTTAAGCCCTTTTGCACATTTTTTAAGCCTTTTTGAGGGTGTGGGGGTCAAATGGGGTCAAATGAGGGTCATGTGTGGGTGTCCTTGGGTGGTGTAGGCTATGTAGAGTTGAGTAAGATATTTTTTGGGTTAAAAAATTACCCCCTAATGTGTGAGGGTAGGAGATTATCATATAGCTGATGGACATCATAGGATTTTCTGCGAAGAGGTGGTGCTTCTTGGGCAGGGGATGGTGGCTTTTGGTTTTTATATTAATATGGTTCCCATCAATGGGAAAGATACAAATGTGTGACATGTATATGGATGAGTTGGGAATCCCCATGCTCATAACAATGTCAAAAGAATAATGTGATCTATGATCTATAATACAAGAGCCGATCATATACAACTAATGATACATAGTGGTTCCCTCACTGAGAGGTTGAATACAATACTGATATGAAGAACTGCTACATTGGAACCATGGAATTCTCATGGAATGTTATATCTTCATGACTAATAGCCTGCTGGATCTTGGAATGGTACATAGCTGTATGGACTCACTGATGGAGAGTGAGAGTCTCTGTGGTACAAGTATGCTGCATCAATAATAAATCTATATAAAAGGACTGCTGGGGCTTCTGAACACTATCTATAATGCAACCCAAAAATCACAAGGGACATAAACCTGTCGGGGTCCCTCAAATAGACTCATCTATGTGCTACAGTCAAGTGACATCTGGGTTCTTCGACCAAATACTACACGGACCAAAACCCTATACAAATATCAATACTGCGATGATGTAGCTGGAGTCGAGCACATGAGAAACAACCATCCCAAGAGGCACTAAGGACTCCTCTTAAGTGGTCCAAGGAACTCATCAATGAGGTTAATGAAACCAAGATACAAGGACCTCTAGGTCTATTCTCTAGAATATGTGTGTTGCCGTTGACAGAGGGAGACCTGCCCCAGGTCAAGGAAATGGTGTTTCCTTTATCAGAAGCGTGAGGGAGATAACGAAAAGATGTGAGACAATCTGAGGATTGATCCACTGAATCGGGTGGGGAAGGGAAATATTTGAACAGAGGTAGAGGGAGTGTAGTAGACTCAAAATTCCTTTGTTCAGACTATGACTATAGGGCGGACCAGGTAGCAAATGAAATTGTCTCATGGGAATGGGATCATAGCTGTAATACCATTAATGTCATTGCAGATGGAAAATACTTGGGGGAGGTAGATAATTTTGGTACTGATGGGATCCAAGCAAGACACATTACCAAGTACTCTGAACAAAGGAGACCCAAAGTGGGAATGCTTCCAAACTATTATATGTGGGGTGGTGTCTAGAGACACCGTTGTGGTATGATCTTGTGGATTTTTGGTGAGCCCGAGAAATTAAATGCTCGATGGTGCTTTCAATTTTAGAGAGTCTGAAAGCATGAAGAGGAATCCAGTGGGGGCTCTTTTTCATTGGTAGTATCCTGTGCCCCAAAAAGGATAAAAGTATACATAGAAAAGCTCACCCATCCTTTTAGGGGATGGGAGACTTCTTTACCGTTGGTATTCCAATTAGGCCAAAAAAGGTTAAACCTATACTGACTGGACGGTCATTTAGATACTTTTATGAGCATGAATGAAACCAAGTTTGCTCGGCAATTTTTTCTTGGTGAGAAGGCTAGAAAAGAGCTTAACGACAACCCATGGTGAGATTTTTCATAAAGTTCGGCCCCTCTGTCCCAGAAAGCATAAAAAGTATGCAGAGGGGAACTGTCTTGGATTGAATGTGCCAAGGTGGTCCTTTTCATTTGATGGTCTACATAGTCCACAAAAGGAGATAAAGGAGACGATGTAGAGCCCCTTTCATATACTTTAATGAGTGGGAAAGGGGATAGCTGCGCTCAGAAATCTTTTCATTCTTTCAGCAGTTAGAAAAGAGCTTAAAAGAAACTCTAGTATGGTCAACCAATTGCGGTGGCACAGGCGGTGCCGCATGTCAAGATAGTGGAAAGTAGTCCAAAGGTCATCCGTGCAGTATGGATGGAGCAGGTGGCTCTTAGACATACCAATACATGCATGGGATAGATCGTGGTAGAGGCACATGATTCGGTGCAGTAGAGGCACACAAACCAAGATGGCTCTCGAACAGAGGTCAAGAGAGCTATGTGTGAGTTGTGGTGGATGGACTTGACTACATGTGGTGTGAGTGCAAGTCCATAGGTAGTTCTATGCCAAATGCATGCAAAGGAAATGATCTGCCCTCCGGACGATGGTCTGGAGATACGCATAAGGTGTGGTGGACGGATTAGACAGCTATATGATAAAAATCAAAATGATGTGCCTTACGGGAGGTGGCCCAGGAACACGCATGATAGGCGGTAGGAAAGTGTAATGCAAGTATAGGTCTGGAGAAACTTACATCATAATGATGTGGCTCGTAAACCAACATAACTTCCAGGAAGTTGTCCCAAAAATTACTTGTTAAACATGAGAGGATGGTCTCATTAGAAGATAGAAATTTGAGCCCGGTGGTGTGAGGGGTGTCAACAAGGCTCGGGTGACTCTGAACCAGTAGCTAATGGTGCTTCCCCTTAATGGGGGGTTTCTGATGTAAGGTAAAAAAGTTGTAAAACAAAAAGAGACAAGACTATATTACAAGATGAACTGCATGTCACTTAAAGAGGTGACATTAGAGGGAAAGTGGTTTGGATTTCCAAGGGATCAGTGGTCATTTCTTTGTGTGACATGATGAACCCTAGGAGACAGCCCATTGGAACACAGAAAACACACTTGAAAGGGTTAAAGTGGATCCTATACTTACGACACCGTAGGAAGGTTTGCCACAAGTTGTCTATGTGTTTTGCTTGCTTCCATGACCGCACAATGAGGTTGTCAAGATAGACCAACATGATGTGGATGAGGTCGCAAAAGAAGTGTTTCATGGCACACTGGAAGGTGGCTCCGATGTTCTTCAGACCAAAGGGCATTACTGAATAGGAGAATGTGCCCCATAGGGTTGTGAATGTAGTCTTGTAATGATCTTGTTTCTGGATCTGAATTTAGTTATATCCGAAAAATCCATCCATTAAGGAAAAGACCTCATGTCCAGCACATGCATTAATAATCTAATCGATGAAGGGTGTTGGGAAGTTGTCTTTAGGACACGCCCCAATTTATATCACAGAAGTATGTGCAAATGTAGATGGTACCCTATTTTTTATTCACAGGAATAGGATTAGAAATCCAACTGGTGTATGCAATGGGGTAAATGAAGCCAGTTGTGCATAGCTTCTCTATCTCGGCTTTGACCGCGACCGCTTTGGAAGGATAAATGGGACGTTGCTTTTGATGCATGGGGGCTACATTGGGCCACGTGTCAATGTGGTGTTCCACAATGGATGGATCCAACCTAGGAATTTTAGTGTAAGACCAGGAAAATATGTCACAGAATTCTTGGAAAGAGTGCTTTGTAGGAAACAACTTCTTCTAGGGAGTAGGATTCCCCCAGCATAATTTCTTCAACAACCTCGGGATTGGTTGAGATGTTAATTTTGATGGTTGGTGAGATGTTGGCCATGTTCCATTCTTCGAAGGAGTCTGGTGCCGAAATGGGGTTTTTGAACCAGTTGAATTTCCCATGAATGAAATATTTGGTTTCCACAGAAAATTGGTCAGACTGTGACACAAGTTCTTCAAGGAGGAAGAACAAGCGATGCTACATGTCATCCCATGGGTATTCTGGGGCATTTAATGCTTCAAGTATCTCCTCATCATTGCAGAAGCAATGAAGAGATAGGTCTGATGGACCATCGTTGGTGGTGGATGCAAGAGGGTCAGTAGAACTAGACATCATGTAAATGGACATGGTGTCCGAAGAAGGAGGTGGGGGGTGAACTTCTTCGATGAGGGTGATCCCATATTCAAGGGAACATTGACAAATGTTGGCTAAAACCATTTAGAACTCAGGAAAGTATTGGTAGTGGTGAGAATAGTTTCCATAAAGTCTGCAAAGGGTGAAAGCATGGTTTGTTCTCAATGGATTGTTTCTCACTATTGGTGCGCTTGGAAGTTCAACCATGAGGAGGTTTTCAGTTGTATCCATGGCATCCAAATGTGTGTGAATAATAAGAATCTCAGGGTAGTTCTGAGTCGGATGGCCCTGTTCTTTGCAGATTGCATAAGGTGGGATCCGTCGAGGTTCAGCGATACCTTTTGTGTTCTTTCCCCTGGCCCTTTTTGGGTGGGGCAGTGTAGGTGTGGGTGCGGTTGTTGGTTTTTGCAGGCTGGGTGGAGAATGAGATTCAACCACAATGGGTTGCATGGGGGTTGTCAAAACCCAAAATTTCAAAAAATTTAAAACTTTTAAATTAACATAAAAACCATATTAGAAGCAGTTGTTAACAGGTTGTTTGTTTATGCTATGGAAATCGTAACTGAGATAATTATTTAATTACTCTGTATTTTGTAAAGTATCTTCCTTTTCAGCTACTGATTATTCTTTTGTTTTGAGACATAAGGTGGTTTGTCGAAAAGGACTGGGCTTACTTAGATTTCGAGCTAACGCATCCGTTTGCTTCTGTTACAGGTCTACAGGTAAGAATGAGGTTTGATGCTAATGACTCTCAGAAGTTTACAGTACAGATTTCTGTATAAAGAATTGTTTAGTAAAGGTTTAAACATGTTAAACAGAAATTCAAGCTTCTTAAGGTATTATCCTTGAATATTCTGCTACGTTTCCTTTAAGACTTTAATACTAAAGAGATTACAAAAATAAAAATATAGTAAAAACTAAACCATGAGGTGACATGAGATTTTATTGGTTTACAAGTATGATAAACCCATCATGCCTCCCCTTCAGATGAGTATAAGATTGTGTTTAAAACCTCTCCACTTAACATATAGTATAGTAGGAAAAGAAATCTTAGTTTTACAAGTTTACTTCTTTGAAATAAAGCTATAATAATAACATGCCATGCTAGATTTCATACTCTTCAGTTCTTTTCATCTGAGGATAAAGTATCATTAAGAAACAACCTATAAAATTTCTTACTGAGGCTTCAAAGATTTAAAATCTGGAACAAGTATGCCTTTGTAGCTAATCATCCATTAAACTGTCAAAAAGCTATACTCATTCTAGGAGTATCAATGGTAAGACCTAGTACCATTAGAACCAATCCTAGACTCCTCGCTAAACTTCCTTTATTGAAATTTCAATACTAAATTAACCCATTCATGAGATAAAAGAGTAATCAAGTTCTCTAGCATTCTTTACTTATTTTTCTTTTTATAAAACAAATCTTGAGTTGGAAGAGAGTGACATAAATCAAGTTTTCACTTAAAAGAATGCTAGGTTAAAACGAAGAGAAATATCCTTCTATCTAATATCTACATTATGAGCTAAATCAAATTCCTTGAGGTCATAATTTAGTACTTATTAACTGTTCACATCTTGGAGGGTAGACATAATTTATTTCATCTTCTTTGAAGTAATAAAGAGATTGGCATCAGAAGGTAATTTAAATGTTTGGACATAAAACCAAAATCTATGATTTAGTTAAAGTATTTATAGTGGTATAAACCACAATCAATTTTTAACTAAAATTTACCACCTATGAATTTCAAACACTAACATACCCATCTCTATGCTTATGTGATCCAAGTTATACCGTAATCGAAAATAGAAGGTTTATAAGTATTATCGTTAGTGTCAATATGCCATACTTAAGATTCTATACTCTTGAAATAAAATCTTAACTCTATGTTTGTATCACGAGACCCCGTAGAGAAGTCAAAACAAAATGTGGCATGCAATGTTTATCGTTACACCAATCTAATGTTGCATGGTCGAATGTATATTATGCAGGAGGAAACTATATTCTAAACCTCCAAACGATGATTATATTGTAATCACCATTGGGTGTTGTGGACTTTGGAACGTTACCCTCTCCATGCAAATTATTTGAGTACTACGTGGCTGCGTAGTGTCCAAGTGTTGGCACTATAAACGTTGACTAACCCTAAACCTTTGCCATTCTTTCCTTGTGTTCGGCCTTTGGCTGCCACTATGCAAAACCCTCCTTGAACAGGTTATGTTGTTTTGACTGCCATTCGCCCTTTGATTGCCTCGGCTCTTCAATATCTTTGCCATTCGGCCTCAGGTTTCCTTGGCTCCTCTGTAGCTATGCCATTGCCCTTCTCTCGAACCCTAGTTGCCTTGCCTCCTCCATGGCTTTGCCATTGTCTTTCGCTGTCTCATAAGAAATTACTCACTCCATAAGCGTGGCTGTGCTGTCAGTTCGTTGTATGATAAGTGACATTAGGAAGCTTGCTGCGACTATAAGGTTTTTCTTTGGAGTCTTCTTTGTACTGAAGAGTTGGTTGATATACTAGATAACTATCACGGAAGTTAACCTCCTCACTGGACAGATTTACGGCCTTACTGCGTGGCTTCCATTTAAAGAGGTAAACGCTGCTCTGTAGTTTTTATAGTTCTGTGATATTTTTACAGGTTATTTTATTATTTGCTTTTACAACAAAATTAACAATTGTACGTATAATGCATTGTTTGCAGGTGAACCTGCTATGCTTTTCTACTTACACCAAAATGGGGTTACGACACCTTGACCCGGTAAGCCTGGGCCCTTCCACGGCACCTCATCTTTTGTCTGAAAAACTTGAGAGACTTTACTGGTTGGGTCGATGCAACCTTGGTTGACCTCCGTGGTTTTTATACTGTTTGTTTTTTTTAATGTTTAAGTATTAAGGGTAATACCCTCACTCTCATACTGAGCTGTCCGGCTACGGCCGTAAGTGAAAACCCTGTTTATAGTTATGGTTTTGCTTTTAAAACTAAACAAGACATAAGTCTTGTGTTACTGTGCTTCAGAAGCTTATACAGGCTGTACGCCTTCATGTATAATTTTGTTACTGTTCAGGTTAATGAATAAAACAGAGTTAAGGTTATTTCTTTGGTTAATGGTAAGAGTAGGGTTTTACCCCTGGTTATTACGGAGTTTAGATCTGTTTCCTCTCTTGCGTTCTTCTTTAGCACAGTATTTAGAGAACTTGGAATAATAAATAGCTTACTGTGTTTTATTTATTAACCTGGCGTTATGAAAGATTTTTAAGCTTCTCTTTGTTTGATAAATTTTGTGATTTGCTTAAATGGTTACTAGGTTTACCCTAGTTGATAGTGAAAATTAATAAATTAAAGAATAGCTTAATCCTTAAGCTCGATTATCGAGCGACTTCCAGTTCTGAAGTATCGTGTTATAATTTTATTAATAAAATATTTTATGATGTTTCTGTAAGTAAAATATTTTTAAATTTAAGATATGTCTAGGGTTTATGCCCTTATAACATCATTATAACTATTACTACTATCTTCTGGTAATATTATAAATTATATCATAGTACTGTAGTTCATTTTTGTATAAAAGTTCTGTATCTTGAGTACTTTCCAGATTATTGTTTTATTAAATGTTATTAAATTCTTACCTACAGGTTTTATAACCTGTTGCTATTGATGTAGAAATTATAAAAGAAAAACAACTGGAATCCTTTTTAAGTTAAAGGACCTGATGTACTATTAATAATTATTACTTTTGTCTTTTAATTAATGTTTATTTACTTTACAAGTACTGTATATGACTAGACTAAAGATCTTACTTTATTTGCTTGCATTCAAGGTTTATATAACTAAGGTTTGTATTTGTATATTAATAATATTCTTGAATGTTATCATTATAATGTCCATAGTGTTTATATATTATAGGTATTATAACACAATATTATTTCCCCTTATTGTTATTATGAATAATAACTTAATGTGGATTACCCAATATTGATTTGGGTTCTGTATGTAGTTGTAGAGTTTGTGTAATTCTATACATTACTTACTAATTTTCTTTAAAGTATAACTTTCTAAACCTAACTATATAAACTCTTATAACTTTTATAACAAATTTCTTATAATTACTAAAATACAATACTACTCTTTGATGATACTATGAGTATTGTTTTAATGTTATATACTTATTATTTGGTTCCGAAATTTGAATATTTCTTTATAGTACTTATATAATAATTAAGTAAACTTTATATAATAACAATATAAACACTTGAACATAAAATAGCATCTATTTATCAGGTTTTTAGAAATAATAAAAAAATAACAGTTACGAAAATATGCTTTAACCGAGCTGAAAACAAAAAGAGTGTACAAAAATTCTGGGTAAATGCATTCTCTGCTATATATAGACTACTACTAAAAATACTGTAATTGTATAATCTTAACTAATAATTACTTATAATCTTCTATCAGTAATGTAATTGTTTAAATAGAATAAACAATTATAACTTATACTGCCAGCATACTTATTCTATCTTTTCATTTTACAATTAATATTCCAGAAAATAAGATACGATACTAAAACTAGCTTGCGATACAGTAAGAAAACAGTTCATGAATTTGTAAAAGTATTTGTAATAACTGTAAGTAAATTAGGAGACTCAGTTCAGAAGAATACTTCTTCTAAACACTGAGATACTGTGCTAGAGTACTATCTGGTGATACCAGATGTGGAAAAACACAGTGATACTAACAGGTTTTGCTACTAACATACGA